>CAUYUJ010021488.1:0-138346 GCA_963575745.1 Prorocentrum cordatum
GGGAAGGACGAAGGAAGAGGGAAGATACCACGTTGTGAAGGCGTCCTTGGCGCGTGCGTGGTTCCTGAGCGCCGAAACGCAATTCAGAATAATTTGTGAGGACGTCGCACGCGAGAGCGCAGTCCTGAGTACATTGTGAGGAAATCTCAAGCGGAAGCGGGGGCCCTGACTAAGTTGCGAGGAAATCTCAAGCGGGAGCGCCGTTCCTGAGCAAATTGCACGGAAGTCTCAGGCGGGAGCGGGGGTCCTCACTAAATTGCGAGGAAGTCTCAGTCGGGAGCGCCGTTCCTGAGTCAATTGCGCGGAAATGTCAAGCAGGAGCGGGGGTCCTGAGTAAAATTCGAAGAAGTCTCAGGCGGGAGCGCCGTTCCCACGTAAATTGCACGGAAGTCTCAGGCGGGAGCGGGGGTCTTGATTACATTGCGAGGAAGTCTCAAACGGGAGCGCCTTTCCTGAAATTGCGCGGAAGTCTCATGCGGGAGCGGGGGCCCTGAGTAAAAATCGAGGAAGTCTCAGGCGGGAGCCGTTGTTGTTGTAGCCCGGGGGGCAGGGGCACAGTTTGAGCAGGAAGACTTTCCTTGAGAAAAAACAAGGTGCGAGCCCTGGGGGTGGCACTCAATCGAAAAAAAACAATGTGACCGGTGGGGGGGGATCAACAATAATTCTTCAAGAATGAGAGTTTCAACAACACAACAACAACAACAACAACAACAACAACAACAACAACAACAACAGCAACAACAACAACAACAACAGCAGCAACAACCAACAACAACAGCAACAATAATTTTAAGACTGTTCGCCCTTATATGCTCGAGTGTCCAATAACGCGTATTTCCCAAACCCTCGATACCCGCCCTCTTCGTCTTCGATCGAACCCCTTTTGGGGGTATACCTTTCTTCCCTGCAGGCCGGGCCCCGGCAAGCGGCGGGGCGGCCGCGGACCGTCGGCCTGGCCAGCGGCAGCGCTGATCGGCGGGGCGGCCGCGGACCGTCGACCCGACCCCAAAAGGGACGGACAGGGGACCGACCACGACGACGACGACGACGACGACGACGACGACGACGACGTCGAAGACGACGGCGACGACGACGACGACGCGACGACGAGCGAAAGCGAGAGCGAGAGAGAACGACAGCAGGGCCACGAAGGGCACGAAGTAGGCCACGAAGGGCGACAGCGGGGACACGAAGGGAATGCGTATGGGGCCACGAAGAGCGCGAACGAGCGGGGGCCACGAAGTGCAGATAATGCGGGGCCACAGAAGGCAACTATGGGGCCACTGAGGGTAGCAACTGGGCCACGTAGGACAGTGAGGGGGACACAAATGGCGACAGCGGGGCCACGAAGGGCATGCACATGGGGCCACAACGGGCGCGACTCCTGGGTGCCTGGGTGTCGGGAGCGCGGCGCTTGGGCAAATTGCAAGAAATTCCAACGCAAGGCCATTCTTCAGTAAGTTGCAAGCAAGTCTCCAGCGAGAGCGCGACTCCAGAGCGTCGGGAGAGCGATTCCTAAATAAATTATAAGGAAGTCCTAAGCGAGAGCACGATTCCTGAATGAAATGCGAGGAAGTCTCGGGCGGGAGCGGGCGGCCTGGCTAAATTGTAAAGGAGTCTCAAGCGGGAGCCGTTGTTGTTGTAACCCGGGGGCCAAGGGCCCAGTTTGAGCAGGAAGACTTGCCCTGTCAAAAAACAGGGTGCGAGCGTCGACGGGCACACTTTGATTGAGAAAAACAATATGCACCGGCGGGGGGGGATCAACAATAATTATTCTTCTTCAGAAGTGAGAACTCAACAACAACAACAACAACAACAACAACAACAACAACAACAACAAGAACAAAAACAAGAACAATAACAACAACAACAACAACAACAACAACAACAACAACAACAACAACAATCAATTCCCCCTCATGCACGATGCTTCCACACACAGCATGCGAACATCATGATAACCATCCCCATCATGGGGGATTATTGTACAATCGCGGGGGTCCGTTATTCATATTCCCAGATCTCCCGCCCAATGAGGTTTTGCAAACACCTCCTCCGAGGAATTTCATCATACCCCGCCTCGAAAACACATGCCCGCGCCCTGCTGTGCCGATGCGAGGCCGCCAATGGAACCCCACCCGAGGGGAAAGCACAAGGAAATATCGACCGACTGTATTAATTTGGTGGGGATGGGCGCTGTCGGCGGCGAGGCACAAACAGCGCCCTGAATAGAAAGGGAGGAAGTCTCGAGCAGGGGTGGTATTGCTGCTGGGAGCGGCGCCAATGCAGAAGAAAGTTGGGCGTTGGTCCAGCGTTAAACAAAACGAAATCTCGAGCGGGAGCGCGGGTTCTCTTGGGACGGCGGCTCCCGGCGGCGAGGAGGAACACCGCCTTGAGCAAGGAGGGGAAAAATCTAAACACGGTTTTGTCAGGACGGGGGCTGTCGGCGGCGAGAAACAACACCGTCCTCAGGAAAAAGAGAGGAAGCCTCGAGCGGGAGCGTTGTTTTTGCTGGGGTCGGCGCCAATTCAAAAGAGACTAGGGCGCCAGTCCTGCGTAAAACGGGAGGAAATCTGGGACGGGAGCGTTGGTTTTGTTGGGGCGGCGGTTTTCGGCGGCGAGAAAGAACACCAGCTCTGAGTTAAAAGAAGAAAATCTCAAGTGGGAGCGTTGTTTTTGCCAGGGTCGGCGCCGATGAAAGAAAGAGTAGAGCGCCAGTCCAAGGCAAAACGGGACGAAGTCTCGAGAGGGAGCGTTGGCTTTGTTGGGGCGGCGGTTTTCGGCGGCGAGCAAGACCACTGGCTCCGAGGGGGAATAAAAAAGGAAGTCTCGGGCGGTAGCGTTGCTGTTGCTGGGGGCGGTGCCCATTCAAAAAAGACTAGGGCGCCAGTCCTGCGTAAAGCGGAAGGAAATCTGAGACGGGAGCGCTGGTTTTGTTGGGGCGGCGGTTTTCGGCGGCGAGAAGGAGCACCAGCTCTGAGTTAAATCAAGAAGTCTCGGGCGGGGGCGTTGTTTTTGCTGGGGGCGGCGCCGATGAGCGAAAGAATAGCGCGCCAGTCCAAGGAAAAACGGGAAGACGTCTCGAGCGGTAGCGCTGGTTTTGTTGGGGCGGTGGTGAAGTCTCGAGCGGGAGCGTTGTTGTTGTTGGGGGGCCCGTTTTGGCGCCCCCCAAGCCGCTCGAGCGCGAGACTCATTCTCAATGAAAATATAGCCGGCGCCGAAGCGAGAGCGCCAGGGCGCCTGGGGGCAATGATTGTGTAGTAAGTAACATTCATCATCAACAACAACAAAATCATCATCAACTACAAAATGTACTTTGGATTGGGAGCGAATTCTGAAGAAAACAAGGGTTGCTTCAACATTATCAGAAACCCCTTTGTAAACTCGCACCTGCTGCATGATTTCCTTTTTCTGGGGGGACTCGCAAGAAACACACGTGCGGTCACAAGCAGCCGGCCGTGCTCTGAGCCTGACACACCGTTTCCACCATGTAATGGATGGGTGGGTGGTGCTTGAAAAATCTGACTTGCTTATAAAAAAGGCCACGGCACGATATTCACCAGGGAAGTCCTACGCGCTCGCACCGGCACGCTGCATGCGCAGCAAAACTCCCTTTGTGAACTCGCACCTGCTGCATGCTTCTCTTTTTCTGGGGAGCCTCACACGAAACGCACGCGCGATCACAAGCAGCCAATCCGAAGGGCGCGGGCGGTCGTGTGCAGGGCCCTCCTCCACGCCGCCGCCCTGGTCACCGGGGCCCGCGCTCTCGCAGCCAGACTCGCCACCCCCGGGCTTCGCGCCTCGGCGGGGGTCGCTGCCGCGCGGCCTTGCTGGCGACGCGGTGGGCCTCGAAGCGCCTTGCCGCGGCATCAGCGAGGCGAGGGGGGACGAGAAACTGCAAGGCACTCCAACGCACCAGAATGCGCAGCTCTGGCTTGAAAGCACCGAAGCGCTCATTGGTCAGAGCGTCGGCCTGCTCGTTCTCGCCCCTGGACCGCCAGACCACAGACAGCACCGAGTGCCGAGTGCCTGGTGCGGAGCTGCTCGCCGAGCTCCATCAGCCAAGTAGAGAGGAAACTTCGCGGAGCATAAGCGGTCCAGCGTGAACCCGTTGCTCTGGTTGCCCCAGCTCGCAGTCAGGGCGATCTGCGCGCAGGCGGCGCTCTCCTCGCGAGGGTCGAAAAGCACGGAATGCCCTGCCGGGCGAGCTGGAGGGGCAACCACCAGGCCCCAGCCGGCCCTTCGCGGCCTGCGACCCCGACGACGACGAGGTCGCCCTCGACTCGGCGTCGGCGCGGCACTTCTCCCCCAGGCGGGCGCGCAGGTCGCCCGAAGGGGGCCTGGACGCCAGCCTCGAAGGCCTCCGCGAGCCACGTCAATACCCACTTGACCACGGACGGAACGCCTACCCTGGCGTCTGCTGGCGCGGCCGCGGCCCAGGCGCACAGAGGGCCCAAAAATGGTTTCGTGCACGAGAGCAGCGCTGCCACGAAGCCGAGGCGCCCGAGCCCCTCACGGAACCCGCCCACGAGAATGTCGCGCTCTCCAGCGACTCGGCGGCAGCGCTCGGCCGCCCACCTGCCGCGGCCATCACTGATGCCGGCCACGCAGGCCTCGAGGTCGAAGATGTGCCAGGTCCACCCCGCGCGCCTGCCACCCCGGAACTTCGCCCACTTGATCGGCACATCGACAGCACGGAGGAGGGGAACGCCGAGGACGAGCGGCCGCCAGACCGCAGCGCGCCGCCAGTGAGCCAGATGGAACCGTCGGCGAAGCGCAGCGCCCAGAGCAAGCCTGCGGGCCCGACGACGCACAGCAGGATTCTGCGCAGCAGCGCGCCGAGCCGCCCCCACCAATAGGAGGCGCAACCGACCCCGTATGTCCCGACGGCGCTCAACCTCATGGGATCGCGAAGTCCGGGGAGCTGCCCAAGACGAAGGTTCGAACGCGCCTGGAGAACCCAACCCCCCCGGCGAACTGGAACGCGGCGGCGCGCTTTCGGGATGTCCAGGGCGAGCATGAACAGAGCGCACCTGCGACGACCAGCCTCATCGCCTGGCGCACGCCCCTGGCGGCCGATCTCGCACCCCCGCGCTGCGACGAGATCGCGCGCCGCGGGGGGCGCCTCCTGGCACCGGACGCCGATGGAGGCGTTGACGCGGACTCCGCGCGCGCCATCGTGGATGATCCGGAACTCGCCCTCCTTCTACCCCAGCGCGCCCAACGATGCCACGCGGAGGCGGCCGCCAAACTCAGCCTTCGCCTGCGCGTACGTCGTCTTGACCATCATCCCCGCCTCCTACTGCTCCTTAAAAAAGTCCGCCATGACGTCCGGGCGCTGGGTCGCGGACACGCAGTTCCCATGCCACGCGCTGGACTCGCCTTCGCGGACGACGCGCGGCGCCCAGTGCGTCTCCCCCTCGAAGACAATGGGCGCGCGGGGCAGTCGCCCGCGCCATCCAAGAGAAACACCCGTGCGGTACTTGGCCATGACAGCCGCGCCCGGATCCTCGAGGCGCGCGCCGACCGCGCCGATCAACTCGAAATCGATGCCGGCGGCCGCGCCGTCGGCGACGCCGCCCCGCCTGAAGACCCTTTCGCGGCCGAGGATCTCCATGAAAGAGGCCTTCACGCGCGCCCCAAGGCCGTCGAAGGGGTCGGCCCCGACCCGCGAGCAAGCAAGCGCGCAGACGAGGCGGCGACAATGCCCCTCGCCGCGCTCGGACTCCACCTCGCCGACGACCCTGTCGAGGGCCTCGAGGCACAGCCTGCCGGCGGCCCGGGGCCCGCGGTCAGCCGGCGCCCAACGGCCCAGCGAGCACAGACCGCCGCCGTCTTGAAGTTCCCTGTACCCAGAGCCGCGGCCCACCGAGACGGGCGGCCCCGCGCCGAGCCAGCCTGACCCCGCGCGGGGCTTAGAGGCGCCGCTCTCGACCTCGTCGGACGTCAGGCCATCGCCGGCGCAGCCGGGCTCCTCCTGCTCCACGTAAGCCCTGATGAGCACGTCGGCGCGGCAGAGATCCGCGGGCCCTGCAGTGACACAGGAGCGCCTGGCCCCGCAGCTCGTGGAGCTGCCCCAGGAGCGTGGCGCTCTCGAGTAAATACTCGCAGAACTTCCGAATCACGCCCCGGCGGTCGCCCTGCGCGCCAGTGACGAAGGGGTTCTGCCACTTGGAGGCCTGCAGACCAAACTTCGCGCTGCCCCTGCCGACGCACACGAAACCGGGCTGCAAGGGAACGCGTCTGCGCGAAAGCTTCGCCCGACAGGGGCGCCGAGACGCCTCGGGGGCAGCGCGGCGAATCGAAGACGCCGTCGTCGCGGCCGCCGGCGGAGGCGGCGGGGGGGGCGCGACGGGGACCTCGGCGGGAACAGCCGCGGCGGGCGGCAGCGTTACGACGCTGGCTGCGCCCCCCGCCGCGGCGACCTCCACGCCGCGCCCGATGGCGTCGGGGCCCCCTTTCCGAAGGGCCGCACTGCGATGCGGCGGACCGCCATTCAGCATCGGTGGCGGGCTGCGTCGCCGCGGGCCGACGCTTCGACTGCGGCGCCGGCGCAGTCGCATCTGAATTCTCATGCGCCCCAGCGCGGGCGCCCACGAGGGTCGGGGGCCCCTCGCGCGCCGCGCAGGGCCACCCCTGGCTGCACTCGCACTGCGGGCGCGGCCCCAAGCACTTCTGGCAACAATCAATGGACCATTCCGCACCTTCTTGCACATCTTTCCAAGGGTGTTGCACCGCAAGCAGATCGGCCTCGGGGCCTCGTCCGCCGTCACTCTGTGCCATGAGCCGCCGCCGCCGCCCCCGCCCTTGCCGCCGCCGCCCTTGCCCTTGGCCTCGCCGCCGCTCTCCCCCGCGCCCTTGCCCTTGTCTCCCTGGCTGCCCGCTTCGAGCAGCTTCTTCACATGCGATCGGGAGATCGGCGTTGTCGGCGGCGGGGGAGGCGCGCACGGCGCCAGGCGCCAAGGCGACGCCTCCGAGGTTGCCTTGCGAAATTCCGCCCAGCGCCGGCGCCGACGCGGCCGCGACGACCGAAACCACGCAGGGCGCGATGGAGCGCCGCTGGCGGTAAACCCGCCTCAGAGCGAGGTCGAGGGACTCGGCGACGACGAGCTCGACGGCGGCCTTCCGGACCTCCAACTCGAGCGCGAGAACGAGCGTCCAAGGCGGCTTGTGCTCCACGCCGTCCACTGTCACCGCCGACTTGTGCACGTCCTTGCCGAGAACCGAGAATGAAGGCGGCGCGGTCGGCGAAAAGGGCCGGGGCGGCGGTCCCAAGCCACTTGCGCGTCGGATTCCTAAGGCGCGCGCGCGCGAGTAAGTAATTCCAAAGACGCCGACGCGGTGCCCCGCAGGGACGACAAGGCCTCTTGCGCCAGTTTCTCCCTCTGCTCGGAAAGCCGCGCGTGAGCGCGCGACGCCGCGGACGCGAGCGTCGCTGGCGGCCGCCCCCGCCCAGCCGCCAGCCACCTGCGCTGCTCGCGCCTCAGGCCGAAGCCGCAGAGGAGGAAGAACTCTCGCCGCCGCTCTCGGGGCCAGAGGGCGCCCTGTGGAGGGCGGACGACTTCCAGCAGGCCCTGCAGACGCTGTCGCACAGCTCGGGGTCGACGGCCTGCGAAGACCTCGTACTGCACGAAGGTCAAGTTGCGGGCCCGGCAACAACCATCGGCCATGTGCAAGCAACGCGCCTGCGAGCGGCCAGTGATGGAGATGGCATAGTCGTAGTCCGTGCCCAAGCCGTCATCGCTCTCCTCCGCGCCGCGCTTCCATGCCGAGCCCGTCGACGCCAGAGTCCACGCACGGATCGCCGTCGTCGGGCACGCCCAGGACCTCGCGGGCCGCTGGAGTAGCAACCTCCGTCGGCGGCGCGGGCACGTCCGCTGGCAGGGCCAGCCCGCGGAGCTTCCCGAAGTAGCGGAAATCCTCGAGCGCGCGCCCGATGCGCTCGACGCCGACATCGCGGTCGATCATAAAAGCGTGGACTTCCGCGAGGAGGTCGTCCTCGGCGTCGGGCGCGTCGCCGCGGCAGGCATCCCGAATCGCCGCAGCGACTTTGGCTTGCGCGCCGACGACGAGTGCCCGGGCGGCGCGGACGTACTCACCGCTGCCAGTCGAGGCCCCACGGCCGAGGTTGTCCAACACATCGTGCGGGAGGTGCAAGCATGCCCCCCAAGAAGGGAGCACCGCCCAGTGGCTTGGCGCAGAGCAGAAGGAGGCGAGCTCCGAGGGGAGGAGCGCCTCGGGGCCGGACCCCCAGCCGCCATCGTCTTCAGGAGCGCCAGCTCGTGTGCATAGCGCACTGGCGCAGGCTTGGAGCCCGAAAGGTCTGGCGTCGGCATCGGGGGCAAGTAGCCGCGCTGCAGACAGACCACCGAGCTCCATGGAGCGCGCGAATCCCGCGCCCAACCACTGCGGGCGCGCGGGGAAGGCGCCCAGGCCCACGTGCGCGGTCAACACCGAGATGCGCTTGCCGGGCCCCGTCGTCTTGGCGCGCCCCCGCGTCGAGCGAAATCTCGACGCCCCTGACCGCGCGGAGGACGACCGCCCGATCGGCCGGCGGCGCGCCGCCGCAACTCTCAAACAAAGAGAGCGCCGTCACCAGCGAGCGCGGCACAGGGCGCGCGCACGGCGGCTCTTGAGCGCGGAGTCCGAGGTCGGAAATCAAACACGCCGGCCTCGCCCTGCGGGAATCCGCCAACGCCCGCTGCCGCGAGCCAACGCTCGACCTTCTACCACGCGCGGACCCGGACACGCAACGCGCCCGCCCGGCCCCCGCCGGCGCAGCGGATGAGGGAGGCAGCTGGGCCCATCGCGCTGGCAGCGAGGCGAGACGCTGGGAGGTCCGACGCCCACAACACCTGGACGAACTGGTCCAGCCACCTCAGCCGGTCCTTCGCCTCCGCGTCCGCGACGTTATCCGGACCCGCCGCCGCGGCGAGATCTCGACGCAAGCGCGTGGGCCAGCGCGGCGGCCGAGACGCCGGGCGCGCCAGCTGCGCCGCTGGCAGGGGCGACGCCGGCGATGCCGGCGCGTCACGCTCCACGGCAGAACGGTACACCGCCTCGGGTGGGGCCCCCGAAAGCGCCAGCCTGGCGCGCTTCGCCGGCGCCTCACGCGCGGCGAGCGTCGCCCGGAACTCGGCGAGAGCCTCCATGCACTCGCCACCCATCGGGCCGCAGTAGAACTCCTCGATATCACCCGGGCCCCAGAGGCCAACTTCCGCGAGCGCCCCGGCGCCAGCGGGCCCAACGCGCGCGAGCGCATCGCGAACTGGCCTTGGAAGCCGGAGGAGCGCGGCATCCTCAAGCCGCCGGTGCGTCTCGATCGCGGACGCGTAGCCCAACGCCACGGCGGCCGCCCGGGGAAACCGGAGGCGCGGGGCCCTGTTTTAAACATCTGACTTGCTTATAGACGGCTATGCCACGAGATTCACGTGGGAAGCTCTACGCGCTCGCACCCGCGCGTTGCATGCGCAGCAGAACTTGCTGCCAAGCGGGCCCTTCGCGCGCGCAGGTCGGAATCGCCCCAACGCCCTTTGCGCGCATTGTCGCAAGAATCCCTTGCAAAGGAAAGGGCGACACGCGCGCGTCGTCGCGAGCGCGCAGGCGGAAATCCTTCAAAAGAGTCCTTGGGCTTGGCAAAAAGGCTCTCAAAAGCAAATGGCCCAAAAACAAAACAATGGCACATGGTTTTGCAACATCAACAGCAATTGTCAAAAATGTTTGCGCCCGCGCCCCTGCGACTTTTAAAAGAAGTCATCGGTTTTCAACGCGTTCCTTAAACTCGACCAAACGGGCCCCTCGCGCCACACGCCGAAATCATTCGAACGCCCTTGCGCGCGTCCGATGGGGGGGGGGGGGCGCGATCCGCGTCAAATAACACCACGCGGGCCACTTTCGCGCGTCGGCCGCGTACGCATATCGAACTTCCTCCAAAAAGCCCCATCTAGGGAAACGAAAAATGGCATGAACATAAAAACTCGAAGATCGGCGCGGATTTCTCGGATCCGCACTAGACCCCCTTCCCTGGCGCGCGGAGCGCGCCAGGGGCGACGCCGGAGGCGCCGCCAAAGGGCCCCGGCGCCGATCCGAGAAATCCGCGCGGACCTCCGAGATATTATGTTTATGTCATTCCTCGTTCCCCCATCATCACCGACGCGAGAACATCGGCATCGTCGTCGGCATGATCAGCATCGGTCCAGTCACTGGCCTCGCCGTCGTCGCTGCCATCATCGCCACCATCATCGCTACCATCAGCATCGCGTCTATCGTTGTCGATGTTGCAATGATACCGCGCCCGCCCATGTCGCCGACTCGCACTGAAGTGCCCGCTGGGAGTTGCCCAGAGGTCAGCGCCACAGCGGCCGCGTCGCCAGTGCCAAACTAGCTGGTCGCTGCGCGCGCGAGCACGCGCTGCTCTGCACTGCCGCAGAGACGCACCAGCCAACGCCACGCACTCATCGCAATCGCCGCCGCGTGGGTTTTGCAAACCAATTTGCGGGCGGGCGGGCGGGCTGATTACGCGAGCAATGGAGTGGACAACTCAATGCGAAGAGAAATGTATTGTTCAGTTCTTGATATAAAGAAAGAAAATCTACCCCCCCCCCCCCCCCCCCCTGGATTCAACCGCCTCCTAGTTCGCATTGCAATTTACATGCGATTCTGCCACATCGCCTGTCTCAGGTATGATTGCGTACCATCCCAGACAGTCCGATATCAGTACCCCCCGTAATCCTCTACAAAAAACAAGCGCGCACAGACGTCTATCCAAAATCATCCGCTGCACAGAGTCCCTTGCAAGAAATGAAACGAAGTGCGCACGCGCGCGTCGTCGCGCGCGCATGTTGAAGTCCTCCAAAAACCTGAAGTTTCGCACGGAATGAAAAATCGAGTGGCACGAACGCATCTCAAACCCATGGTTTCACAAAATGTAGACAGCAAGGAAACAAAAACATTGGCGTTCGCGTTCCTGCAAGCTCTGAAGATAACCATCGGCCGCTCAACATGTTCTTAAAATGTTACTAAGCCAGCCTCTCACGCGCGCATGTCGGAATCGTTCGAAACCCATGTGCCCCCGTGTTGTCGCAAGAAACGCTGGCGGAAACAAAAACAAAACAACAACCAAAAAAAACGCACGCGCGCGCGTCGTCGCGCTGCGCATGCCGGAATGGCTTCGCAAGGATGCCATAACCGAACTCCCCGAAAACATGAAAACACACATGGTTCTGCAACGTCCGAATTCAAAAATGCCTGCAATCGCTCTTGCGAATTCAGGGGAAAGCATACATTTCTCTAACAAATCGTGAAGTTTTGCCAAACAGACCTCCCGCGCCGGATGTCGAACTCATCGAAACGCCCTTACGCGCGTGCTTGGGGGGCACGATCCGTGTCAAATAACACCACGCGGGCCACTCGCGCGCGTCGGCCGCACACGCATGTCGAACCCTTTCCAAAACCTTCATCACCGACGCGAAGACATCGTCATCGTTATCGGCGGGCGTGATCAACATCGGCGCCGTCATCGGCATTGCCGTCGTCATCGCCACCCTCGCCATCGTCGCTACTCTCATCATCGTGTCTACCGCCGTCGGCATCGCCAGGATACCGCGCCCGCCCAACCCACCGACTCTTACTCAAGTGCCCGCTGGAAGTGCTCAGCGGTCAGCGCCACCGCGGCCGTGTTGGTCACGCCGCTCTAGCTGGTCGCTGCGCGCGCGAGCATACGCGGGCTAGCGCGGCCGCAGACATGCACCAGCCAACGCCAAACACTCACTCATCGCAATCGCCGCCGCGTGGGTTTTGCAAACAGAGTTGCGGGTGGGGGGGCGGGATGGTTATGCGAGCAATGGAGTTGACAACTCACTGCGAGCAGTGGTGACTTCTGCCACACGACTTGCACCACATTATATTGCTAGAAACACACCGTTTGGGGTCCACGCTAACCACCATATTATGATGGGTGTATTCCCGTTGTTCTTTTCGGTGTCGGCCGTCAGGCCCGCTATCGGGCCCCTGGGCCGCCAAAAACGGCTCCGAAATGCAAAGCGACCTCCAGGGAAAAAGTCGGGACGTCTGAAGCACGGGCGGCGAGGAGGGAGGAGGACGAACCACATCCTGGCACCGTGAAACAATCACCACTGGAGGTCTCTGGTCACACTCGGCCTCCCAGAGCCCTCCCTGACTGGGCCCAGGAACCAACCAGACCGTCAAAAAAACGGCCCGTGATGGGAAACCGATCCTGGAAAGGGGATCCTGACCTCTGGGGGCCCAGGCTGTGAAACACAGCTTCAAACATCTGGGAGGGAACGGTGATGTTTTCCGAACCGCCACCACGGCGCCGCGCAGCCACGGCAGAACAGCGCGAATGCCGCCACACACGCGGAAGGCATTGTCCAGCGCACGTGGCCGAAAGAGGATGACGAAGGAACACGGCAGAGGACCCAAGCGCTAGATCGGGAGGAGGAAGAGGAAAACAGAAGGACGAGGAAAGAGGAGGGACGACGAGGAGGGAGCGAGAATTATATATATATATATATATAGAAAGGGAGGAGGGAAGAGGAGGAGGGACGACGAGGAGGGAGGAGGGAAGATGAGGGACGACTAATTATATATATACCATTTTTATATATATATATATATATATATATATATATATATATGTATATATGAAAGCAAAAAACAAAAACAAAAAAAAGGAGGTGTCAGGAGCGCCCCTGCAGCCGTCGCGCTACCATGGGCATCGCTGACGGATGGACGAGGGGGGGGGGCTCTGGCCAACGGCGAGCCCCGGCCACGCCAGGCATGGCCCGGACACCGGAGCTCCCCCCCCGGAGCCCGACACGCTGCCCCTCCTTCGGCGCACTGACCGGACACCCTGGCGGAGGAGGCGGGGGAGGTCGAGGAATGCAGGGGAGGACGAGGAGGCAGGCGAGAGAGGAGAGGTGGCGGGAGCGGGGGGGGGGACGAGGAAGGCGGGCGAGGGACGGAGTGGAGGAGGCGGAGGGGGACGACGGCTGGATGCACGCGTGGAAGCACACGCGCGGCTGGAGACACACACGCGGCTGGAAACGCGCACGGCCAGATCCACGCGCGGAACACCTGGAGGCCCTTTGGCTGCCGCGGCAAGGGAGGCCTCCAGGAGCCTGCGGGTGGGGGGCGGGAGAAAGGAGAGAGAAAGAAAATGGAAGGGCTTCCTGGGCAAAAGAACAAACAAACAAACAACCAACCAACCAAACAAACAAACAAACAAGCAAGCAAAAAACAGGGAGGGGGGGGGCAAGGCTGGCAATAGCAGCAACGGTGCAGGGAAAGAGGGGGGAGGGAGGCGCGAAACGCTCAGGGGAAGCAGCGGCGGCAGAAGCAGGCCCACGGTGATCCTCGCGCTCCCGACAGAGCGAGCTCCTACCTGGCCATACCAGGGCTGAGCGCTGGAAGGACCCCTGACAGCATGCGCATCCTGGTGTCGCCCAAGCCCCCGGTGGGCCAGTCCGCTTCACGACGGCTGCCCTCCCCTGACCTCCGACGTCGCGATGTGCTCAAAGCCTGGACCAACAGAGATCTGGACCCTCTCACTGGGACCAATTTCGTATCCCCAGTCGTTGTGTGACGGCCCCGGGGCCCGGCACGGGCTCCCAGAAGCCCACTGTTCCCCCCCCCCCCAACAGAAAAAACTCCCGCCCCTGTTTTCACAACACGGGGACGCCCGGGGGCCTTCCTGGCCCTTCGGCTCTCGGGAGCCTCACTCGGCTCTCCGACGGCCGCTCGGCACGATTCGGGCACTCCCGAGCGCTCTCGACGGGGCGCGGCTGCTGGACAGGATCCCAAGGCGAGAACATTCGTACAAAAACAGACGAAGCTTCCAGCCCTGCTGGAAGCATCCCGTCTGGGTCCCAAGGCCGTGCACGGCGACAGCAAAACCGAAAACCAACCGAACCGACAGCGAAACCGAAACCGACCAAAATTGACAGGCCGCAAGCAGCCTAGAAGGGCGCAGCGACGCGGCAACGACGAAATGACCGATCGAACCGAACCGAACGGAACGGAACGCCACCGACTACGACGCGACGCGAACCGACCGCACAGCCAACACCCTTCCTTGGGTTCCCCTGCGTGCGCCTGCAGACCCTGCACCCCTGGCAGCCCGAGAGGGGGCAGCAGCAGGGAAGCGGATCCAACGTCGAGCCCCGAGACGGAGCTTCCAGCCCTGCCGGAAATCATCCCGCATAGGGTCCCCCGCGCGGCGCCTGCGGGCGAGGCTTCGCCGGACCTCTCCATCGCTGCGCGCGCCGCCCCGCCGGGCCCCCCGCGCCCCCCCGGGAGCGGCCCCCCGGTCGCCCGCGCCAGGGGCTCTCGTGGTGCCTGCATGCGGCGGATCGGGGCTTCGATGTTGCTTCGGGCGTTCGCTGGGGCTGACCCGAGCGAAGCGTTTGCAAACATGTGCTCCACAGCCGTGGAAGAGCCGCTCGTTCTGAAAGTCTGTGCCTCCCCTCAACCGAACGGCCGTGGGCAAGGCCCCTGCTCGCGAGCAGATGGCTCCGAACCGTGGGTGAACACTTGGCGAGAACCTCCGGACACGAACAGAGCCTTGTCCGCCCTTCCGAACACGTCACAGGGCTCGTGCTCGAGGATCGGGAGATCGAAGCGAAGGACTCGGGCATCCAAAACGTACGTAAAGCAGCAGGGCGGAGGTGCTTCGCCGCCGTCGGCCTCCCGGGGGCCCTCTCTGGGCCCCGGGGCCGCAGGGACTTCCGAGGACCTCGTCTTGAAGAAGTCAAGACTTGGAGGCCTGGAGATTGGCACCAACACCAGCACAGGGCGTTCGCCTCCACATGGGGAAGATGACCTCAGATTTCGGCGTTGGTGGTAATATTTCGGTCACCTCGAAGCCAGAATATGACCACCATCACCGAGATCGGGATCGTCCTCCCTCGGTGGAGGCACACCGCCGATCTTGGTGTTGTTGTCAACCTCTAGGCCTGCGAAAGACATCGAGGCTCTTGGGGTCGGGGCTGTCGAGGATCGAGGGACACCGTGACCACTCCACCGGCAGCAAACGTCCATGCGCTACTCCTCTCGAGAATGCTGCTGCCGGCGTGCGCCGCCACGCTACCGTGCACGAGCATCGCAAGCTCGCGAAAGAGGGAACGAGGCCAAGGAGGAGGAGGAGGAGGAGGAGGGAGAGGAGAGTGAGCCAGGGCGCGCAGAAGGGAACGAGGATCAAGGGATCGAATGATCGAGGTTTTAGAGGATCGAGGCTTTCGAGCTGTTTGAGGGCCGAGAAGTCGAGGATCGATGGTCGAGGGATCAAGGGATGATCGAGGATCGAGGTTGTCGGGATCGATGGGAACGGTCCGAGGATCGAGGGCCGAGGTTTTCGAAGGTCGAGGATCGAGCACTCGAGGATTTGAGGACTGAGGATCGAGGCTCCATGATCTAAGATTCGAGGATCGCAGACTCGAGCAGCAATCGGGGACGATGTCGAGGAACGGGATCGAGGTCGAGGTGACGGACCGGGAATCGAGATGTAAGGGCGCAGATTTGCCTCTTGTGGGCCTGCGGGTGCCACGATGATGAGGAGGAGGAAGTCGAGATCTGGGGGCTGGACGCGGGGAGAGAGCAGGGCAGCGAGCTGGACGTCGACTCCGTCTCGCTGGCGCTCTGGCTCCAGGCCTCCTGACAGAGGCCGGCCGCGCGGGCTGGCCTGCGCCCGAGGGCGCGGCGGACATGGGCTGCGGCTCCAGCCTGAGCCGCGACGTGGAGGAAAGGTTCCTGTCGACTTGGTAGCGGAGCCTCGGTCCACGACTGGGCTGGGGCTCTGGCGCTGCCGCTGCGCAGGAGATCGCCGAGGCGCTCTACGAGACGAGGGTGGTGCTCACCGAGACTGAGTGCAACACCTTCGAGGCTACGAACGAGGCTTCCTTGCCGGATAGCTTCGGCACGAAGGAGACCATCCTCAGTTTCAGCGTGAACAGCTCCACGCTGGACAACACCATCGGGGGCCAGTCACGTCAGCTACTAAGCGGTCGACAAGATGGTGCTTCTGCAATTGGAGGTGATCGGTTCCCTGAAGGTACCACCGGCATGGAGTCCAGACCAGGCACGGTCGTATCCCCTCAGGTTCTGGCTCCAAAACGTGGCGATGTGAGCGGCGGCAGCTGCACGTGAGGTGCTGCCAAAGCGGCAAGGCTCAGCCGTGGCTCTGCGGCTCGGCGGCGCAGCGAGGTCCCTGGCGCGGGAGATCCCTGGAGACCAGTTGCGAGACGGGGTCTTCGCGGACCCCAGCGACGGCAACGGCGCGAGGCAGCTCACGGGGCTTCAGCTGCTGCTGCTGCTGGTCCTTTCCCGCTCTTTCGCAACGCTGGGCAATGAGAGCGAGCTTCGGGCGACGAACGACCTCCTCGGATTTCACAGGAAGGGCAACGAGGACATAGACCAGACGCTGTCCAGGTTCGAAGGCGTTCGGCGCCGAGCTTCGACGCTAGGCAACTTCAACTTGGGGCCGCAGGGCTACGCTTGGACGCTGCTGAACGCACTGAATTGCAGTCACCAAGAGTGGAACGAATTTCTGATCCACTTCAGAGGCCACCTTCCGGGGACGGGGCAGCAATACAACGATCTCGTCGAATGCATCAGACCCCACGGACACGTCCTCGAGCACGGCCCCATGGCCATCGACAGGAACAGCGGCATGGGCACGCAAGGTGGTCATTTCTTGTTTCCGACCTTCGACTTCGGCAGCGGAAGAGGAATGCACGAGGACAGCCAGGGCGGCAGCCTGGGCTTCGGCACTGGAGCTGGCCTGGCGGCCACCAGGACGTTCACGGCAGCATCGGGTGCTCCGAGCTCAGGCTCGGCTCTCTCGAGCTCGTGGACGCCCACATCACCGACCCCAGACCCCTGGGACGCCCACCTGGGCAGTGAGTACGGCGACGAGAGCGACACGGACACCGATGACGACGTCGGCGAGACCCTCGACGGCTGGGACGTCCAGGGCAAGATCGGCCAGGACGACGACGTTATCCAGCAGCATCTGTTTTCAGAACTACGCTTTCCACCAGAAGCGCTGGCAACGCTCCACAGGACGGCCTACGAGGTACCATCGCTTTGGCAAGGGCTCGCTGATCCCATTCCGAGGTGCCCTCGGATCGCGAGGACACGGCGGTGATCAAGGGCATCACCACGAAGGCAAGCGAAAGCCCGTCGGCAGAGATGTGGCAAAGGTGATGAGGTGCCCGACGAGGGGCCGCGAGAGTGAGCTCCAGCTGGTCGAGGACTGTCCGCGCGCACATAGCTCGGTGCCGCCTCCCGGCGCAGCGCCCGCACCGGCAATAGGGCGAGAACGGCCCTGGCGCCGCCGGGACACCGCCGAGCGGGCGGGCTTCACGCGACCCGCCCCCCCGAGCGGCGCCCCGCTCGGGCCGTGGGCGACGCCAGGACGGGTCCAGATCACCAGGCAGAACACGGGGCGGTGCTGGCGGGAGCAGGAGGTCCACAGGGCGGGCACGCGCGGCGCTCCGGAAGGATCACACATTATTATTCACCTGCGCCCCACACTGGCCCGCGGCCGCGCGCGCCGGGTTGGGCCGCTCGCTCGCCCGCGCACCTGCGATCGCACGCGGCGGCGGGGGCGCGCGTCGCTGCGCCCCCCCCCCCCCCTGCACGCGCGCCCGGCACGACCCGTCTGCTCGGCATGCCCGCCCGCGACACGCGCGCGCGCGCGGCGCCCAGCGCTCCGCGTGCGCGCGCCGCGCGCTGAGGCACCTACGGTATTTCTGTGACCATCCAATGCGTCGCCTGCAAATCCGCCACAAAAATAGCCTGGCCATCTCCTGGCGCGGCGTCCGCACCGGCATAGGGCGAGAACGGACATGGCGCAGCCAGGACTGCGCCGAGCGGGCGGCGGCGGCGGTTGACGCGAACCGCCACCGAACGCCGCCCAATGCTTCGCGGTTCCCCGCCGCGACGCCCGGACAGATAAGGCCCTCGAGACCCTCTTCGACTTCATCTGGACGGCCTGGATACAGATGTTCGGTCCCATGGCGGTGCTGACGGTCGACGGCGAAGGAGCACTTGCAGCAGAAGAGTCTGGAGTTGCTCTACGTAGGATGAGCACCACGCGGAAGCTCAAGGCGCCAGGTCAGCATGCTCAAGTGGTGGAGCGACATCAAGAGAGATTATGAGGAGGCAGTTCCACTTGATCGATACGCAATGTCGAGAGAACGACATCAAGCTGCCCTCCGCCCAGAAGCTGGCAGAGGCGGTCTGCGCGAAGGACGCCTTCCTGACGATCGGCGAGGGCACACCCTACAAGGCGCTGTACGGCAGAGTGCCCATGATGCTCAGGGACTTCGACAGAAGTGGCGCCCAGGAGATCGATGACGAGGACAGCCTGGCCATGTGTCGGCACGCGCAGAGGTTGCGAGAGATCGCGACGACGTCGATCATCGAGGCCACAGCTCAAGCAAGAATGGAGAGGGCTTCCAAGGCCAGGTCGGCCCCCGTGCTGGAGGATCTGAAGCTCGAGGTCGGTGACCTGGTCGACTCCTACAAGCCCGGCAAGGCCCCGAAGGATGTGCCGAACCGGAAGGGCCCAGCTACGGTGGTGTCGGCGGCGGCGCCTGAGACAGGCACGCTCACCATCCAGTGGCAGCACAGAGACCTCGCGATTAGGGCCACGGACGTGAGGAGGGCTATCTTGTTCTCCTACGCCGTGGCGTTCGTGGCGACGGAGAACGACCCGGCTCAGCTGCTTATCGATTTGGTGCACGACCTTAACGACGGCTTCGAGCACCTGGGCTGGGCAACCACGGCGAATGGCTGAGCGCTGACGAAGACATCGCGGAAATACCCCAAGGTCGTGGCGGCGATGTTGCAGGTAGCCTCTTGTGATCTTCATCTCAACGGAGTTTCAGCGGCTCGAGTTTGGAAAAGAGTACCTACGCTGCCAGGACTGTACGACTTTGAGTACTATGTGTTGGTGGATACCCAAGCGGCAGAATAAGGAGGACACCAGGATTGAGGCCATGATTATGGAGAATGAGCAGCATCGGAACACCTCAGTCTCAGAGACGGATATTTGGGGACAGGGACTGGAGCGCCACGTTTTTCATGCAATTTCTGTCCGTGAAGCTTGACGCGCTGGATATACTTCAAGTGCAGGCGCCTGAGGTGCCACATGTTGGAGGGCCTCACCTGCCGGGAGTGGACGCCTGGCGTCGAGAGCACCGCTTGATGCCCAAGAGGCCACGTTCAGCGGGATCCCAGGAGTCCGAGAACCCCAGGAAGCACGTGGCAAGACGCTTGGAAGATGATCCACCAGAGCCACCTCCGGCGCCTCCTCCAGGACTCCCGCCGCCTCTCGAGCCGTGCCCGAGGAGACCTCAGAGGCGGATCCAGAAGTCGATGGGATGGAGGAGCTATTTTCGACGGAAGCGCTGTGGGCTACCGCCAAAGAGGGGAAGTATGAGATCGAGAAGGCCGACATCATGGAGCTGACGAGCGATCTACCTGAGGCGCGCGACACAACGGCGCTCGGACGGAGTGAAGTGATCTCAGATTACGACGTGATGGAGGCTTGAATCACCCAGGAGACGAACTGCGGCAGAGCTACGGCGGAGATTGTGGAGTCTCTGCAACCCGAGAATCTGATGCAGGTTGGCTTCGCGGCGGAAGCGTGGAAGATGCTGAGCGAAACTCTGCCGTGGGGGGATCCAAGACACGAGAATGACGTGGTCGTGCTGAGCTCATACGAGGACGGCACCGCGAAGGCGGTCATCGAGAGAGACGACAGCATCTTGACGCCGGCCGAGAAGATCGAACATCGTGAAGCCCTTCGAGCAGCTCTTCTGAAGCAGCTACGTCAGTGGGCTGGCTTCATGGCCATGTCGAGGACCAGCTGGAGAGGTGCCAAGAACCTCGTCGACGCGAAGTGGGTAGATGAGTGGAAGTGGACGCAAGCATCGGATGGCACTGCGACGAGAATCATACGCAGCAGGTTGACGGTAAGAGGCTTCAAGGATCGGCACAAGGACGAGGTGAAGATGTTCACCGGCACTAGCGCGCGATGGGGCCAGAGGATGGTGAACATTCTGGCGGCTCAGCACCAGTGGAAGTTGTGCAGTGGGGATAACTCTTCGGCGATCTTGCAAGGAATGACATTTGAGGAAGTGGTGAAGCTGTTGAATGAACCTATTCGGGACATATGTTTTGAGTCCCCGAAAGGATCCGGCGAGCTGTTGTGTGAGGCCGAAGGCTTCGAGGGTATCAACAGCATCTTGGAGGTTCTCCACATGGAGAAGGGCGGCTTTGGACTGAACGATGCTCCACGGCTCTTCGGTCTTAGCCGCGATCAGGTGTTGTTATCCATTGGACTGCGGGCCACGCACGCGGATCCGCAGCTCTGGCTGAAGCATGAGAGCAGAGTATTGGTGATGGTGGCATCGACGCACCTGCACGACTTGAAGTACGCCGGCCGTGACAAGGCCACGTCCGAGCTGGTGCGGGCGCTGGAAGCAGTGTTCGGGAAGATGACCATGCAGGAGAAGAAGTTCAAACACTGCGGTCTGCGCCACCGACAGCTGGAGGACATGAGCATCGAGGTGAACCAGACGGAATACATCAAGAACCAGAACTGCATCGACGAGAAGGAGCTGCAGGGCATGGCAGATGACGCGGAACCTCCGGGAAGGCACGTCTCCTTCCCTTCTTGGAGCCATCGCGTGGTGTATCATGACGAGAGTGGACATCTGCATCTATGTTGCTGCGCTCCAGAGGCATGGCAAGAGTCCCAGAGTCGGCCACATCAAGAAGATGAACATATTGCTGCGATATGTGAAAGAGAATCCGCTGGTTCTCATGTCTCATAAGCTATCGCTGCCAGTGAAATTGGTCACGGTCGGAGATGCAGCGTTTCGGCGAGAACCAGATGATAAAGGACTAGCCATGCGAGGGGCAGTGCACTTGTTGGTGGATGATGGAGAAGGCCCTGGAGGTAAATGCAATATTCTGGAATATTACGCACGAAAGCAGGCCCACGTTGTCCGCAGCACGTGGGGAGCCGAGTTGTCTCAGCTATTGGATGGATGTGACTATCTTTCGAAGTTTGCGTGGATGCGCGGAGCGTATTCACCGGTATCACAGCGGAGCAAGTTCGGAGTCCAGCAGAGCGTCACACGTTATATCACGCCCAGTGGGTCAGAGAATTGCTGGATCGATCGGTCTTGCGTAAGTTGTGGTGGATCGACACGCGAGATTGCACTGAGGTGCGTCTCACGCGGATGGTGGAGATTGGAACATGAGGCGAAAGCATGGAGATCGAGTGGACGTGTGCTCCAGAAGTTACCTTCAATTGAGCACTGCCTATTGGTCTTCGGTGGCGTGGGACCACGCTGCATTCATATGTGGTGGACCTTCGTGCGGAGACAGGAGGTTCACAGGTCATGTGATGGTCTGGGCAGCCGACGGCATGATGAGGGAATGCTGGGAGCTGGAGCCGGAGATCAACGACCTGAACACGTTCATCACCAGAGTCGAGATTTGGGGGCTGGACGTGGTGAGAGAGCAGGGCAGCGAGCTGGACGTCGACGCCGTCTCGCCGGCGTTCTGGCTCAAGGCCTACTGACAGAGGCCGGCCGAACGGACTGGCCTGCGCCCGAGGGCGCGGCGGACATGAATTGCGGCTCCGCCTGAGCTGCGACGTGGAGGAAAGGTTCCTCTCGACTGAGGAGGGGGAGGAGGAGGCGGACGAGGAGAGAGGAGGGGGAGGAGGGGGGGGGAGGAGGGAGGAGGGGGAGGAGGGGGGGAGGAGGGGGGAGGATGAGGGAGGAGGGGGAGGAAGAGAAGGAGGAGAAGGAGGAGGAAGAGGAGGAGGAGGAAGAGGAGGAGGAGGAGGAGGGGGAGGAGAAAGGTGAGGAGGAGGAGGAGGAGGCACCGTTTCTCGGTCGTGGCGCCCCCAGGCCCTCGACGCCTTCGAAAAAAGCAAGGCGAGGGTCCTTCGCCAGTTCCGGCCTCCCGCGGGGGCCGGTGTCGGGCCACGGGGGCGGCGGGATCTGTCACTGCACGGGTGAGACTGGACCCCGCACCCTCCCCTCCCCGTCTCCGCCACGCATCGCGCAACTTGCAACGAGGCAGAATTGGGCTGTCGCCCTGCGGCTTGAAGGCCAAGGGGGGGAGGCAGAGACAAGAGTGAGGGTATTGATTGCCTCTCTCCCTTCTTGCGGGCTCCGTCCGAGGTTCGCTTTGCTTGTATGGCGGATCATGTGCCTCTCAGCTCTGAGTCCTGAAGGAGTCGAGAGGTTTGGGGACCCCGTATGTTTTGTCTTTGTTTTTTTTATAAATACATATATATATATATATGTGTGGAATGATAATAATAAGAAGAATAAAAAAGATAATAAAAATAAGAATCGGAATAAGAGTAAGAGTAACAATAATAAGAACTAGTAATAATACATTAAAAATAAGAAGACAAAGCATACAATAATAATAATAACAATAATGATAATAATGATAATGATAATAATAATGATGAGAACACAAATAATACTAAACATAATCACCATTTCAAATTTCATACATGAATGAACTAATCATAAGAATCCTAATACTAATAATCATAACATTAATAGTAATAATAATGATACGAATAAAAGTCGTAGTAATAATATTAATAACAATTGTAATAAGCATGATAAGTATTATGCATCTCTTTGGAGACAAACACAACAAAACAAAACAAATGCAAAAAAAACGGCGGCCGTGCCACGCATGTCTCCACGGGAACGCTCGGCCGCTCCCCCAGTTTTTCAGAGTCGACCGCACCTCAGCTTTCGTGGCGCACTCCGAAGGGCTCCATGGCAGCACGATGCACCGCAGAGCGGGCGTTCCGCATGCGGGGATCAGGCGGGAAGGGAGGAGCAGGGCAGAAAAGGAAGGGAGATGAAGGATAGCCAAGCGGAAACGCAAACACACCAGCACCCTTGCGCGCGCGCGAACGCGCGACAGCACGTGCGCATGTCCCGTCGATCCCTGCACGCGGAGATCACCTTGGCCCCGCAGTTGCGGGCAAGACCGAGGGGGCAACCGACAAAGGCATCGCGGTGTGCGCGGGTCGCCAGCGGGCCGTGCGGGCGAGAGCACACAAGAGTGCCACCCGAAAGACAGAAGCAGCCCGCCACATTCGGGCACCGATTTTGACTTTTCCCGGACACAGGGCTGCTTTCGCTTTCAATTGAGCAAACAACTGTCATACGCCTCTGGGTTTTCGCCCGGTCGTCACCCGTGGCCGCCTCGTCGCCGCCTCGTCGCCGCCTCGCGCGCTGGCTGGCGCTTCCAGCTTATCGGCCAGTCGCCGCCTGTGGCCGCCCGCCACCGCCTTGTCGCCGCCTCGTCGCCGCCCGCCGGCGCCTCGAGGCCGACTCGCGACCATTTCTCGCCGCCTCGTCGCTGCTCGGTGGCCGCCTGGTCGCCGCCCCGTGGGCACATTGTTGCCGTCGCGTGGCCGCCCGGTCGCCGCCTCGTGGCCGCCGCGTGCGCTTGCACCACATAAGGTTACACCACGTAGCTTGCACCACACACCTTGCGCCAAATAGCTTGCACCACACGGCTTGCGCCACACAGACCTTGTACCGCATCGTGATTGCACTGCGTAGCTTGCACCACATAGCGTGCACCACCTAGCTCTTGCACGGCATAACTTTCACCACGGGGCTTGCACCACATAGCTTACTCCGCACAGCTGGCAACAACCACATAGCTTGCACTGCATAGCTGACACCACATCCCCTGCACCACGTAGCTTGCACTTCCAGGGTGCAGCAACTCGATGCCCGGGGTCCACGCTGGCAAAGACTTCTGCCCAAGAGGCAATACCGGTGGATCACGGGGCGGATCGTCGGCGGGGCGCATGAGAACAGGCACGCAACGGCGTTCTCTGGAGCTGGTGCGCAACAGGCCGCCAAAAGTGCCCATATCTTCTACCAAAAAATCATGCCGTCTGTCGCGGGCGGGACGTCGGCGTCGCGGGGGCGCATCCTGGGAGGGTCGCGGGGCGCGTCGCGTCAGGGTCGCATGGCGGGTCGCGGGGCGGAGCGCGGGGTGGGTCGCGAGTGGGTTGCTGGGCGGACCGCGGGTTGGTCGTAAGGCGGGTCGCAGGGGCGGCGAAGTTGAGAACGACAACAACAAGAAGAAGAAGAACAACAACAACAACAACAAAAACAAAAACAAAAACAACCACAACAACAACAACAACAACAACAAATACAACAACAACAACAACAACAACAACAACAACAACAACAACAACAACAACAACAACAACAACAACAACGACGACGACGACGACGACGACGACGACGACAACAACAACAACAGCAACAACAGCAACCCGCACCGCGGAAGTCACCTCAGCTACACGCACAGAGATAGTGTAATACCGTTCGGCCACCCTCACTCTGGTATGTGTGCATTCCCGTGTTCCTGCTTCCCCTTCCCTCTGGCAGGATGTGCCTCCGCATCCATCTCGTGCCGACTGTGCAGGTGCGTCTTTTGAGCACACTCGGCCACAGCTCCTTTGTCTGCGTAATCCTCACCGCACAGATCGGGCAAGACTCAGTGAGGCAGGATTATTCTACGCCATGCCCCCGCTCCTCTCACATCTGCCTTTCCCCATGCACAGTGCCAAGAGTCTCTCTTCCTCATACAGACGTCATCTCTTCTGAAGTTTGCGCGCTACGGGAACACCACCCCATCCCGTTGGTGCTACTTGGGGACTCGCAAACATCGGGAGATCATACGCGCGAAAAACAGTAGCTGCTGCAGCCCTCAGCAGCACCAGAAGTCCCACAAGGGTTCATCAGCTCGGTAGCAATCGCCCCGGTGCATCGGCCAAGAAAAATGTATGCGGCAACCATGGATGGTCTACTGACGCCCGCTTGGTGGACATATAATGGCATTCGGCCCATCCCGCCACCACCGTGTCTGGATTGAGAGCCAGATGCCTCCTGGATGCCTGCCGAGGTCTTTTGGGATGCCTCTCGGGGGTCTCTCAGAGGCCTCTTGAAAGGACTCTTGGGGCATCTTCGGGGCCTCCCGGGGGTCTCCGTCTCCTGGAGGCCTCTTGTTGGGGCCTCTAGGGTGCTCTTGGGATGCTCTTGGGGGCTACCTAAGAGGATAAGGCTGCCAAGGATAGATCGAGTTCCCTCTCGAGGGCCCCTTTTGGGATCCTCTGAGGGGCCTCTCGGGCCGTCTTGAGAGCCTCCCTGGGTCGTCTTGGGGCTCTCTTGGGCCTTTCTTGAGTGCCTCTTGGCCCGTCTTGGGGCGATCTTGGGGTTTCTTGGGCCGTCTTGGGAGCCTGAAGCTCGAAAGCGCAAGTACGCGGAAGCCATTCAAATCCTGAGGATAATAAGTGATGTTGATATCTGGGGGCCCTTTGGGGGTCCTCTTGGCGCCCTCTTGGAGCGTTTTGGCTGCCTGTTGGGCCAACTGGACGTTACTTTAGCTGTCTTGGGCCGCCCGCCCTAGGACCGACTCGGGGCCCTCATGGGCCTCTCGGGACCCTCTTGGCCCGTCTTGGCGCTCCCTGGCCTGTGGGAAAATCGTGCAGCCCGCCCCGAAAATCACGCGACACGCCCCAGGAAATCTGGCAATTGATGCCCCGCGCCCCTTACGACGTGTTCAGTGCACTCAATACTGGACTGTCGAAAGGGACCTGAGGGCACTCCACTCCGTGTATCAGGGCACCGTCGCGGATTGGTTAAAAAAGAAAAGTCGGCAGAACTGCTGCTTAGCGAACAAAGCGCGGCCCATTCCCAAACTAAGTCACACCAAACCTTTGGGGTTGAGTGGTTCAGAGCGCTTCCTCATCCAACCCACTGCTTGCCACCTCGGGGAAAGGTTCACCCCTCACCCTAAACCCGCCCCTGGACCTGGAATGGGGGGCGGCGACCTGCTGCTACTACTGCTGCTGCTGCTAGCTCAAGAGGACTAGGTCCGGAGGAGAACGTGGGGAGGAGGAGGAGGAGGAGGAGGAGGAGGAGGAGGAGGAGGAGGAGCGACCGTGCCGAATGAGAAATGCAAGCTCGTCACCCTACAGCGCAAGGGCGAGCCAGTGAGAGGCAGCACATTGAGGGCTGAAGGCCTGATCGGGAGCGGTAAGTAATGGACTGTACCTCGCTGGTGGGAGGCCAAGGTCCCTCGGAGCCGCTCGCCCGTGGCTCGGGCCGGCTGCCGGCGGCCGTGCGGGACGGCTTCCCGGCAGCCCCGGAAACGCCCTCGACGTCGGCTACACGCAAGAGCGACCCTGGGTAAGAGTGAGCTTTTGGTGCGCGGCTTTTTGGGGGGCCGCGTGGGGACCAAACCCGGGCGCGCAGGCCATTGCTCCTGCCTCGCTTTCAGCCATCTGCGGGACCCATCTGTGCCCGCACCAAAGGCCACTCCAGCGCAAGGTCGCTCTTGCGTCTGGTCGACGACGGGGCGCAGCGGGCGGAAGCCACCCCGAGCCCAGAGGGCGCTACAGCAGGAGCTCGACCACTGTTTGCGCCGGCGGCGAAGCAGGGGAGGAGGAGGAGGAGGAGGAGGAGGAGGAGGAGAAGGAGGAGGAGGAGGAGGAGGAGGAGGAGGGGAGGAGGGGAAGAAGGGGGGGAGGAGGAGGAGGAGGAGGAGGAGGAGGAGGAGGAGGAGGAGGAGGAGGAGGAGGAGGAGGAGGACGGGGGCGCCGCTGGAGCGAAGCAGCCCGCGTGCAAGAGCGGGAAGAGAGGACGGGACGGGCGGCCACAGAGGGGGAGAGGGGCGAGGGCCACTCAGGGGCGGACGGGTCGCGGCCCTGCGTGAGCTGGCGCAGACAGCCCCGCCGGCGGGGACTGTACAGTCGGGGCCTTGACCTAAGGAACCCCAAAATAAGAAACGAAGCCCCTTTTTCCATAAATTGAACTTCGATTTCCGATCGAAAACATACGGAAAACCTGAGGCAAGCTGCGAAAGACTTAAGGAACGCGGAGCCCCTCCCCAACGAAAAGGGTTCCTTCTTCAGGGCCCCGACTGTAGCAGCAGCCGGGCCGCTGCGCTGGAGCACCGAGCGTCGACCACAAGAAACCCAACCCAGAGACCCCACGACGTCCATTGAGTTTTGGTGCGGGAGCGTCGCTGTCGCACTGTCCATGGCAGAGCCACCGAAGCCCAAGAAAGAAGCTCAGGGCACCCTGGAGGCGGGCAGGATGTCTCTTGGCACGAGTTTCCACTGCACACCCCTGCTTAGAGTTAGGAACATTTCACGGTAAGAGCATGGCCTTCACTCCAGGCGTTTTCTTAAAAACCGTAGTCCAGGACCAGATGCACGAACATTCCGCGAAGAAAAGGAACTCAAAAAAACGTCCAGGATCCGGTCCAGATTCTTGGTTCTCTTAAACGAAGTCTGGAGCCCACGAAAGTTGACGCGTTTTCTTCAGATGTCTGACGGGTGTCGAAAAATCTCCGAAACTCACCCTGAGCCGACCCCCACGAAAACGTTGCCCCTGATCTTTCTCCCGCCGGGCGCCGCTCACTCCTCCGCAGCCCTGGGGGTCAGGAGGCACTCCTGACCTTAGAAGTGGCCCTACTGTCCGGGCTGGCCACCGCAGCCTTCTGAGATCCTCCTCTGCTGCGACGGCGCGGGCTTCGTTTCCTACCAGGTCGGCGGCAGGACGACAACGACGACTACGACGACGACGTCCCCAGACCTCTGGGGACTAGAGACAATCACGCCACATCTACATATATATAGAGATATATATATATATATAAATAAATATATGTATACCTATACGACCACCCTTGGGGTGATAAGGAGGTTGTGGGGGGGGAGAGGAGGGGGAACCAACATCTGACTCAATCGATCTCACTCAACGGGACACCATGGGACACAACGGGACACCACGGCACACCACGGGACACCACGGGACACTTACCGATCTCACTATGGATCTCACTACCGATTCCACTCAACGGGACACCACGGGACACCACGGGACACCGCGGGACACCTCTCGATCTCACTATCGGTCTCACGATCGAACTCATTATCGATTCCACTCAACGGGACACCATAGGACACCACGGGACACCTCGGGACACCACGGGACACCACATCGATCTCACTATCGATCTCACTATCGATCTCACTCAACAGGACACCACGGGGCACCACGGGATAGCTGTCGATCTCACTATCGATCGCACTATCGATCTCACTCACTGGCAAACCACGGCACACCACGGGAAACCTCGGGGCACCACATCGATCTCAGTATCGATCTCACGATCGATCTCACTATCGATCTCACTCAACGGGACACCTCGGGACACCACGGGACACCACCATCCTTCGGGTGGTGGTGTCGCGTGGGGATGGGGGAAGGCGGGGGGAAGGCGGGGGGGTAAGGCGGGGGGAACCAACGTCTGACTCAATCGATCTCACTATCGATCTCACTCAACGGGACACCGCGCGGGACACCACGGGACACCGCGGGTCACCACGGGACACTTGTCAATCTCACTATCGATCTCACTATCGATCTCAATCAACGGGACACCACGGGACACCACGGGACACCACGGGACACCAGGGGACACCGCGGGACACTTCTCGATCTCACGATCGGTCGCACTATCGATCTCACTATCGATCTCACTCAACGGGACACCATAGGACACCACGGGACACCTCGGGACACCTCTCGATCTCACCATCGGTCTCACGATCGATCTCACTATCGATCTCACTATCGATGTCACTATCGATCTCACTCAATGGGACAGGACACCATAGGACACCACGGGACACCTGTCGATCTCACTATCGATCTCACCATCGATCTCATGTTTGGGGACACCACGGGACACCACGGGACACCACAGGACACCTCGGGGCACCACATCGATCTCACTATCGATCTCACTATCGATCTCATTCAACGGGACACCACGGGACACCACGGGACACCACGGGGACACCACGGGACACCGCGGGACACCGCGAGCCACCGCCACACGGACGGACGGACGGGCGGGCGGGGGAGAATCATTTGTCTTGACTTCGCCCTAGCAACGGCGGACACCAGGGGACACCACGGGACACCACGGGACACCTCGGGACACCGCTAGCGTCCGCCAGACGGGCGGGAGGGGAGAATCATTTGTCTTGACTTCGCCCTAGCAACGGCGGACACCACGGGACACCACGGGACACCGCGGGCCACCGCGGGCCACTGCTGGACGGGTGGAGGGGGAGAATCGTTTGTCTTGACTTCGCCCTAACAACGGCGGCTACCACAGGACACCACGGGACACCATGGGACACCACGGGACACCGCGGGACACCGCGAGCCACCGCGAGACGGGCGGGAGGTGGAGAATCATTTGTCTTGACTTCGCCCTAGCAACGGCGGACACCATGGGACACCATGGGACACCACGGGACACCGCGGGCCACCGCCAAACGGGCGGGAGGGGGAGAATCGTTTGTCTTGACTTCGCCCTAGCAACGGCGGACACCACGGGAAACCATGGGACACCTCGGGACACCACGGGACACCGTGGGCCACCGCCGGACAGGCGGGAGGGGGAGAATCGTTTGTCTTGACTTCGCCCTAACAACGGCGGTTACCACAGGACACCACGGGACACCATGGGACACCACGGGACACCGCGGGACACCGCGAGCCACCGCGAGACGGGCGGGAGGTGGAGAATCATTTGTCTTGACTTCGCCCTAGCAACGGCGGACACCACGGGACACCATGGGACACCACGGGACACCACGGGACACCGCGGGACACCGCCGGACGGGCGGGAGGGGGAGAATCATTTGTCTTGACCTCGCCCTGGCAACGGCGGGTTCATTCCTCAGCTTCGCCTCGCCCGCACGCACGACACGAATGAAACGAAACGATTTCCAGGTTGGGGGTCTCCGTTCGACTGCGATCTCACCCCCCAACCTCCAATTTCTATAGAAATATAAGAATATAAGTAAGTAGACGTATGTATGTATGCATCCACATTCGGCCTCCCTGGGAAACGCTTCTGGGCCCCGGCACCGCCAAACCCAAATCTCCGACGACGTGCCTGTTCAATGCTGGCGTTTTGCCTCGATTTCGGCCTCCGTGGCCATTCGTCCCATGGCCATCAAAAACAGATCTGGGGCGAAAAACTGTTCCTAGGGAAGGGGTCGGGAACTCCTGGGGCAGCGGACGGAAAGAGCCAGATCAGAGGATGGATGGGGAGCATCGACAGCGCCTGCACGCGACGTGCCTGCCCCTGTCGCGTGCCAAACAAAGTCGGCCGCCGCTTGTTCTCTCTCGCCACCCCAGACCCTGAGATCCGATGCTGCGGAATATTTCTCTGACCCGTCAAGCACTGCAAATCACGACAGCATGGCTGTTCCGCAGCGTGAAATGGAGGGGCGACTGGCCGTCGTCTGACTGCACGCGTCCGGATGCAGTACTTGCCAGCTGGGCCTTGAAACAAGGAGGCAAGACAGGCACCTCGAGGCGAGCCGCATGAAGAAAGGCGCAAGGCCCATGCGACACTCGACGCCCAACATCCAGCTTGTCTACCGACGGCCAAGGAGGAGAGCAGAGGACACAAGAAGAGAAAGCTGTGCTCGTGGGTGCAGAGGCCAGACGAGGGCGGCGCGCACAGAAGGGTCCCGCACGAGCAGCGCGAGGAAGGGAGGGGAAGCCGAGGCGAGGAAGGCGAGGAAGAGGAGCAAGGGGAAGAACGGACAGCCAAGACAGCGACGCAGTGCAACAAGAGAACGCCAGTCGAACAAGTACCTAAATCTCGGCGGTGCACAAACCCTTTCGTAAACCCTCCCTCAGTGCAGACGGCCCGGGACCGAAACCGACGGACCTGGACCAGCAAAACTGACGGCCGCAACGCCCTCTCGCGAACCGAAGACGGCCAATCCCTTGGTCGACGTGTCAGGGTATGAGGCCTGTCCACCTCCGAAAATCGTACATTCGATCGGGGCCCCGGCGCCCATCGCGAGGAGGAGGAGGAGGAGGAGGAGGAGGAGGAGGAGGAGGAGGAGGAGGAGGAGGAGGAGGGGGGGGAGGAGGAGGAGGAGGAGGAGGAGGAGGAGGAGGAGGAGGGAGGAGGAGGAGGTGAGGAGGAGGAGGAGGAGGAGGAGGAGAGGAGGAGGAGGAGGAGGAGGAGGAGGAGGAGGAGGAGGAGGAGGAGGAGGAAGACGGGAAGGGGGAGGAGGCATCGAGCGCTGTGGAGCCAGCGTGCGGCACCCAGAATTTGTGGCGCGGGGTCTGCGCGGGTCGAGCGGCCGAGGCGCGAGCCGGGGCTCGGCCCTCCCAGGTGCAGGCGGAGCGCTGCAGGCCAAGTCGCGGAGCAGGCGCACGGGAGAAGGAAGGGGAGGAGGGGAGGAGCACCCCCTGATCGCTGAGCGCGATGCGACAGTGGCTGCTTGCGTGCTTGGATTTGGCCACCTTGCGCCCACTTAGTCCGCGCACCAAAGGTCACTCTTGCCTTGGCTTACTCCTGCGTGCAGCCGAAGAAGTTGCCGCTCCGCTTCTGCCCGTCGTCCCCCCCCCCGCTTCTACCCCTCCTGCCGCTGTGCGCGGTCGCACAGAAACATACTAGTACTATATGTCCTCCTCGGAGGCGCGCGCCCGACCCGAACATATATAGCATACCAATTTTGTAGTATGCCCTTTCCCGAGCGGTGTGGCCAGAAAGCGCCCGCCGCGACACATATACTATAAGATTTCTCGGTGCGCGCGTAGCCCCTGGGGGGGGGGGGGGGCGACGCACATATAGTATAGATATGTTGGGGTGACGCCGACAATAACACGGAAGGCCTCGTCCGAAGGCTAGCTACAAATAGGAAGGCCGTCAGAACTCACACAAGAAAAACGGAACTACTCAGGAGTGGCACTGCCGTCAGAGACATGCCGATTGGCGTCGGAACTAGAGCGGGCATCGAAGGAGAGCCGATGCTAAGCCGAGGCCGCCGCCGGGGCAGCGCTCGGGTTCGGGGCCGAGGCTTGTGTCCGCAGGGCGGTCTGAGCTGGAGCCAGTCAGAGCTGGAGTCGGAGTACGCGCCACCACATTTTCCCACGTGGCCGTCAGGCGAAACTGCGGGGCAGCTCGCGTCAGATCCCCCCGCCCCGCGATTCGGGGGATGCAGCCCATCCTCCAGGAGGTGGCCCAATCGTATCCCCAGAGACCACGTGATCCATGCAACAACGACGGTTCTGTGTTCCCGTGGTCGCTGTCAATGAGCCATGAGATACGTGGCAGCGTCGGTTCTGTGCTCCCGTCGTCGCGCGATTAATGAAACATCGTAGAAAATAACGACCAGAGCCCCAGAACCCATGTTTCTGCAGCATTTTTCGAGACGGATCGATGTGTGATGGTCCTGGGGCACGAAACAAAGCAAATCGCCCGTTGTGTAAAGTCGAAGCGACCAGATCTGAAGGAAGAGCGGAACCAAGCGGCCGGCCGAGAAGGTCCCCATCGGCCGCGCTTGGTGACGATCGATCGGGGGATTCGCGGCCCCTGAGATCCGACGTCTGCCAAAAATTGGAACATCTTGAAAAATCACCACTGGAGACCTAAACCCCATCTTTCTGCGTCATTTTTCGAACGGATTCGATCCGTGAGCCCGACATTGGGCGAAGTTTTGCCTCACGTCGCAGCGCGGCAGCGGCGATCCGCACGCGCGTCGGGGCGAAGCCGGGACAACCACTGGGCGAAAACGCCCAGCTCGAAAAAATGGAATCGCCAGGATCTCAGGTCGGCAACACGTACAAGAGTGACCCGAGGCAAGAGTGTGACCTTTGGTGCGCAGCTCCGCGGGGGACGCGGGGGGGGGGGTCAAACATGGGCGCGCAGGCCGCTGCTGTCGCATCGCATTCGGCGATTGGGGCACCCCGTCGGGCCCGCACCAGAGGTCACGCCGGCGCAAGGTCACTCTTACGTCTAGTCGCTCAGGGGCGGCCGACAGATCGAGCCCCACTGCGCTCCCGGCTCGGCTCCACGCCCGGGCGCTCTCGGCTCAGCTCCCGCGGGGTCAGCGAGGTCCTCGCGGGCGGGGAGACGGCTGGCGCCTCGAGAGGAGCGGAGCGGCCAGCTCGTCGCCACGGTCTGGCCTCGAAGGGGCCGGCGGGTCCGGGGGCCCCCGCAGCAAGACATCGAGGCGGTGGATATGATGTCGGGTGTTGCTAGAAGTGCCCCTGTCCCAAGGTACCCCCAGCTCTTCGCTCCACTTTGGGGCCCCTGGGGCCCTCTGGGCCTCGAAAGGGGTGCTCTGGAGGCCGTCTGGGCCACCCCGAGAATCCTGGGGGGCACCTTGGGCCAGGGGCACTTCTAGCAGCACCCGGAGGTTGGCTCGTCGAGGCGGGAGCCACGGCCTGGCCTCTGCGAAGCCGGGGCGCCGCAGCTCCGCGGAGTCGGGCGCTCTCCCCGAAGAGCGCCCCGCCGAGAGGGCCCTCGCGGATCCGTGCCGCTGGAGAGGCGCGGCAGAGCAGAGGGGCCCAGGGCCTCGGGTTCTCCGGGATCGGGCAGGGGATCGACTGCGGAGTTGATATTCACTCAAGAATCGAGTTTCGTCGAAAAATCTTTGGCAGAAGGTACGTTGAGCGCTCCGAAGATTTACGAGGCATGACGCGCGGTTCTCACAAAGAAAACCCCAATCTGGGATAAATCAATGCTGTAATCCATCCGCTATTCGAAGGGCAGGGTTCCCGAGGTTTTTCCCAACCATCATGTGGTTTGGGGTCCTTCTTTGGAGGAAACAGCGCCCCGCGTCTCCTTCCTCTCCTCTCCTCTCCTCTCCTCCTCCTCCTCCCCCTCCCCCTGCTTGCCTCTGCCCTCCGCATGTTTCCGTTTCGGTATACCCAATACAGCGTTTCGTGGCCCCATCGGGAGCTCCACAAAAGGCCTCAGAGGCCGGGTTCGCATGCAGTTCCACCCTCATTTCGGCGCACCCCACACACGGTTCGTGGCCCCATAGGGAGCTCCACCGAAGGCCGCATTGGCAGGGTTCGCATGCAATTCTACCCTCATTTCAGCGCACCCCTCACACGGCTCGAAGCCCATAGGGAGCTCCACCGAAGGCCCCAGTGGCAGGGTTCGCATGCAGCTCCACCCCCATTTCGGCGCACACCTCACACAGTTCGCGGACCCATAGGGAGCTCCTCCGAAGGCCCCAGCGGCAGGGTTCGCATCCAGTTCCGCCCCGATGTCGGCGCACCCCACACACGGTTCGTGGCCCCATAGGGAGCTCCACCAAAGCACGGTTCGTGGCCCCATAGGGAGCTCCACCAAAGGCCTCAGTGGCAGGGTTCGCATGCAGTTCCACCCTCATCTCGGCGCACCCCTCACACGGTTCGTGACCTCATTGGGAGCTCCACCTAAGGCCCCAGTGGCAGGGTTCGCATGCAGTTCCACCCTCATTTCGGCGCCCCCCACACACACGGCTCGTAGCCCCATAGGGAGCTCCACCTAAGGCCCCAGTGGCAGGGTTCGCATGCAGTTCCACCCCCACTTCGGCGCACCCATCACAAGATTCGCGGCCCTATCGGGAGCTCCACCGAAGGCCCAAAAGGCAGGGTTCGCATGCAGTTCCCCGCCACATTTCGGCACACTCCTCACGCGTTTCGTGGCCCCACAGAGAGCTCCACCGAAGGCCCCAGTGGCAAGGGTCGCATGGGTGCCCCGCCCCATTTCGGCACACCCCTCACACGTTTTGCTGGCTTTGGACTGGGCGAAGGCATTTGACAGTGTGGCGCCCGATGCGTTATGCCTCTCGTTGGAGCGGTTCAGCGTTCCCACCCACTTCATACAAGTTGTGCGCGCCATATACACAGATCATACTTTCTCTGTCCGCGACGCGGGAAAAACATCGGAAGAGCATCCACAAGCTTTCGGCATCAGTCAGGGCTGTCCGCTCTCTCCGTTCTTGTTCGCAATATTGATGACCACATTGCTGCGCGATGCAATAAGTGAGGCGGATCCTTATCTGAAACAGAACATGCATGTGAACGAGCTTGCATAAACAGACCACACTGTTGCTAGCCACCTCCGGCGAATCAGCCAGTGCGCACACGCATGCCGTACAACGTATGGGGCAACGGTACAGTTTACAGCTTAATTGGCGCAAGCTAGAAGCCTCAGCTGTAGGAGCCGGCGCATGCCTTCTCCAGCTCGACGGCACCCTAATCCCACAGAAAGGGAGCATAGTTGATTTAGGTCGTTTGGTTAGCAACGATGGCAAAATAGGTTCAGAGTTGTCGCGCCGCCTAGAAGCTGCAGGCGCAGATTTTGACACATTGGCCAGGGTTTGGAGCCATTCGACTACTCACGCAGCGAAAAAAGATTCAGAGTTTTGAGTCTTGCGTTCTAAGTCAGCTGTTGTACTCTTTGCACACTTCGTACCTCAACAAGCACGAAATGTGTCGTTTGGACGCATCCCAGGCGCGATGTCTGCGCAAGTTTTTGCGCATTCCCCAGTCGTACATCAGCAGAGTCTCGAACGAAACCGTGCTTCAACGGGCTGGCGCCCGCCCGCTCAGCAGCACGCTCCTCCGTAGACAGCTTCTTTTTCTTAGTCACATCGCCAGAAAGCCAGATGACGACGCTGTGCGTTGCGCAGTGTTCCAGCCCTTTTCCTCCCTCCTCCTCCCCCCTCCCACCAAGAGAAAGAGAGGGCGACCAGGCGCAACGTGGTCCCAGGAAGGTTACAAGCACGCCTGCGAAGCAGCTGGGGTTGTGGAGGCCCTTCCGGCGCTCTTGCAGGACACCATTTCTTCGGCCACACCGTGGCGTGTCGCAGTCAGCAAGTATTGCGATACCACGTGATAGTGGCTATGTGCTCATGTGCGTTTCGTACTCAGCATTTTGCTGGTTTGTTTGCCTCACACGTTTCGTGGCACCACGGGGAGCTCCAACGAAGGCCCCAGTGGCAAAGTTCGCAAGCGGTTCCCTGCCCCATTCCGGCACACCCCTCACACGGCTCGTGGCCCCGTAGGGAGCTCCACCGAAGGCCCCAGTGGCAGGGTTCGCATGGCGACCCCGCCCGATTTCAGCACACCCCTCACACGTTTAATGGCCCCATAGGGAGCTCCACGGAAGCCCCCAGTGGCAGGGATCGCATGATGGCCCCGCCCCATTGCGGCACACTCCTCACACGTTTCGTGGCCCCATGGGGGACTCCGCCGAAGGCCCCAGTGGCAGAGTTCGCATGGCGGCCCCGCCTCATTTCGGCACACACCCCTCACACGCTTCGTGGCCCCTTGAAGAGCTTCACTGCAGGCCTCAGCGGCAGGGTTCGCATGGCGGCGTCGCCTCCACTTCGGCATAGAGCTCCACCGAAGGCCCCAGTGGCAGGGTTCGCATGCCTTCCTCTGCCTATTTCGGCACATCCCTCACCTGTTTCGTGGCCCATAGGGAGCTCCGCCGAAGGCCCCAGTGGCAGCGCCCGCATGCGTCCTCCTGCCCACTTCGGCACACCCCGCACACGCTTCGGGGTTTCTATCCGCGTTACCCCGTGCTCCATCCCTCTCGCGGGGCGCTGCCTGTGACGAGAAGGTGATAACCTACATTACTCGCAGCTGCATATGGTTGGGTCCTTCGCCATGCTATTTGTTTTGGCACACCCCAGAGAGCCTACAGAGCCCCCTTGATGAGGCTCCTACACGTCGCTCATTTTTCATCGTGCTCATCTCAAATTGTGTTAAGTGCTCCTGGTCCCCGAGTGGCCAGGAAGAGGCCCGGGATAGAACAATTGGAAACGAAAGGATCTTGGCCAAAAAAATCCTAGAACTTTCGAGGAATTGGAGATGAACAACGCGTACGTGTGGAAGGCCCCAGGGGCCCCAGTGGCGCGGAAGGAGGGGGACGCCCGGGGGCCAGGGGCGCCCGAGCGACGATCGAAGAGGCCCTTCCCTCCAATCTTGGCGCCGCATGGGACGCGCAAAGACTTACTACGGTGGGGGCACGTCCCCCTCTGAGGCGCGCGTCCGACCCGAACATATCGTAGACCCACCTTGTAACTAATTCGGCGGGGGTATTGGATAAGGAAACATTGGGAAGGAATCCAGGGGCCTGGAAGCCGGTGGAACCCCAATCCTGGATCGGCCATAGATATCACCGCCGCCCTCAGCCGGTAAGGAGTCCTCCAGGGTCTGAAGCCTCCTAGGCACATTCCGTAACCAATGCCGCCGCCGTAGTACTGCATGCCCTCTTCGGAGGCGCGCGTCCGACCCGAACATATAGTATACCCATCTTGTAGTATATCGTTTCCCGAGCGCTGTGGCCGGAAAGCGCCGGCAACGACGCATGCACTATAAGAGTTATCGGGGCGCGCGTCGCCCCTGGGGGGGGGCGACGCACACATAGCATGTTGGGGTGACGCCGATTGCAATTTTTTCACGACGGGCGTCTCCGCCCAGATTCGGGCCCTGGGGCCCTCGCAGATCGCTCCGCCTCGAGAGGTGACGCCGAAAAATGGGGTCTGGGGCTCCGGCCGTCATTTTTTACGAGGTCGCATTTTTTCCCAACGTCGGATCTCAAGGCTACCCATCTGTCGGAAGAAGTAGGTAGAAACATGAAGTAGGAAGGCGCTGAAAGTAGATTGGGTGACCGTCCGCCCCCTGTAGAGGACGGAAAAGGCGAAGCCATTCGATCCTTGGAAGTAGGTAGGCGCTCAAAGCAAATTGGAATCTGGGACTCCAAAGTACCTATTTCAACGACCGATGGACACTCGCGAGGGCATAACGACCTTACGCGGTGGCTTACGCGGGCCGCCGGCGTGGCACGCCGCATTGGGGACGAGGGCCCTCACGCGCGACCTTCCGCGGGCAGCTTACGCACGAATGTCGGCGCAGACGGCACCGTTTTTTCCGTCGCTCACCGGGGACAGCCTTCCTGGGATCAGACAGTACCGAATCTGGACATCGGGATGAATTGGAGTTTGCGTCGGATCGGGCGGCATCGGCACGGAGTCGCAATCGAATCGGCTCGGCTGCGCCAGCATGCACAACAGCGTTCATGCAAACACCAGAACGCAGTGGATCCTGGAACACCAGAATGGACCCGAACTGGGCCGACCAGAGCTGAGATCGACTCGGATCCATCGGATCGAGATGGACCTCGCATTCCCAGACCTCCGACGTGATGATTTTCCACAACGTGGACCCCAGGAGTTCTGGCCCTGTTCCCCAAGACCGGCGTCTCATCCTGAGCCGTTACTGACGAGGAGGAGGAGGAGGAGGAGGAGGAGGAGGAGGAGGAGGAGGAGGAGGTGGAGTAGGAGGAGGAGGAGGACGACGACGACGAGGAGGAGGAGGAGGAGGCCCAAGGGCGCTGCAGGGCCCAGAGAAGCCCAGAGGCCCTGAGGCCCGACGCAGCGACAAAACTGCGACGGCCGGAAGCTGCTGCTTAGCGTGCCGCGGCGGCGGCCCCTGGCGACGAGGCTGTGCCCTGCGGGCGGGTCGCGCGCTGCTGCGCTCCCGCGTGGCGGGAGGCCAGGAAACGGAGGGGGGCGCGGACGATGGCGGACGGGGACGCGGTTGGCGCGTCGCGCCGACGCGTGGTGGGCCAGAGCCCGGCGGCGCACGGCTTTCCCCGCCGGCAGCGCCGGCGGACGCGGGCGCGGGGGCCAACACGAGCGGCAGAGCGTGCCGGCTGCGGGCGCCGAGGCGGGCGGCCATGAGGAGGGCGGCCGCGGCAGAGGGGGCGGGAGCTGGAGGGGCCCAGCCGCCGAGAGTCGGCGAGTGAACCGTCCTCGTCGTCGTCGGCGTCGGCGTCGGCGTCGACGCCGTCGTCGGCGTCGGCGTCGGCGTCGTCGGCGTCGTCGTCGTCGGACATGGTCGCACATCGTGGCAAGTCGCCAGCGGCGATGTAGCCCCGCCATCCCGAGGCACTCCTCGGGCCGGACAGGTCTGCGAGGGCCGCCGGGCCTGAAAAAAAAATCCCAGAGATTCAACGTCCTGACTTCTTCCATGCGGGGCCCCAGGAAGCCCAGACCCCTTCCCAGACTCGAGTCGCCTCGCGCCCCATTCGGCTACGAAGGCTGGCCCCGGGCAAGGGGGGAGCGGCATACCAGAGCAGTGCGGTTGTCCAGCGCGAACGGCGGGTGAGGCAGGCACCTTGCTCTCAGTGGCGGGAGCCCTTCCCCGGGGCAGATTTTCCAGCCTGCGTAAGTTTGCCAGTCCTGGGGCCCAGCGAGGGCCCCCAGAGGCCGAAAACGACGAAACACCGCCGTCCGAATTTTCTCTGTGCGCTGGGTGTCTGGGACCTGGACGGCGACAAAGAACAGCCCCCACGGGCCCACGGGGCCCGCAGCTGGGCGAAGACGCCCGGCACGAAAGAACTGCAACGCCCAGATCTCGAGGGAGGAGGAGGCCCCCTGTTCACCCTGCCGCTCCCCCCTTGGCGGCGTGCACAATGGGTGGCGCGGGGGGGGGAGGCGGCCTTCCAAGAGGGCGGGCGGCGTCCGGGCCTCCTGGAGGGCGGGGGCCTCCTCGTAGGAGGGCCCGGAGGCTTCCTGAGGATGGCATCCTGCCGATGCAGAGGACGGGAGGGCTTCTAAAAATCCGGCCGGAAGCCCCCCAGCTCTGTAAGATGGCCTCTCCCTTCGCGCCGCCCCCCCTGTGCGCGCCGCCACCTCCTGGCGAGGCGGCGCTGCGGCCACAGTGATGTACCTGGCTGTGCACCTGCTGGGCATTTGGGCTCATGGTGAACTCCATATGGACTTTTGCACCTCGAAAATCCATCCGTCTTGTGATGCACCTTTTGCAGATTCAAGCCTCGAAAATCCGTCGAAACGGCATTTCAGGTTTCACCCTTTGCCCTCCACCCAAAGAGAATGCTCGGACCTGGCTGTGGTCATCCGGGATGGTGTGTTTGGACCTCCTTGGCCTCAGCGGGGAGGGCGTGCACGCCGTGCGAGGACCCCGGAGGGCCCTGGCCAGGCACGCTAGCGGTTTACAGACCCAGGCCTCCCACGTCGTGATTTTTGTTAGACTACAGAATTGATCTACCCGCAAACTCATCCCGTCGTCGAATATACGAAAACGCGTAGACCGCCCGTAGATCTACGAACATCATGTGCATTTGTTTGGTACACCCTTCGACAAAAAATCTGGGGTAAACCAATTCTGTAGACGATCCCCTAGTCGAAACGTGCCGGACCTCAGCATTTCCCACGGGACAGCCTTCTCATCCCGAGTCGTTCGTTGACAGCCCCAGGACCCGCTGGCGGCCTCCAGAATCCGAAAATTGGCACACACACACACACACAAAAAAAAAACTCCCGTCGAGTTTTTGCGCAACGACAGGACGTCTGGGGGCATTCCTGGTCCTTCGGTTTGCGGGTCATCACTCGGCTCCCCAGCGGCCGTTCGGGACGATTCGAGCATCCCTGGAACGCTCTGGACGAGGCGCAGCTGTTGGAAAGCATCCCGAGGCGAGAAAGCCGTGCAAGAACCGACGAAAACTTCAGCCGAAAACCACCGAGAACAGGGCATCAGTCGTGTACCGCAGGTTCGTGGCGTGACGACCGCTGCGCTGGTTCTTGACACCGCGTGGATCGTGAAACCTGGAACGCTCGGCGGCGTCTCGACCGCCAGATCCTTCCCTGTTGGCCGATCCTGGGCTGGTGGCGGCGTTCAACCTTGAACGCGCGCGGCGGGGTCGCCACCGCGTCGAAGCCGTCACGACCCCACGTAGACAGGTGCGTCCCACTACTCGCAGAGGAACTACTCGCAGATGGCCAGGATCCGCCGCCGGGGGCAGACGATCCACCACAGCGAGGCGACCATGTGTTTTTGCTTCTGGCGCTTGCGAGCCGGCACCGTGCGAGCAGTGGAACGCGCTCTGTGACCACAGATGGCCTCGGCGTGCCGGCGGCCGCGGGCGCCCAGTCCCCAGTCCTGCGGCTGCTGCCGGACAGCCGGGCGCTGGGGCCCTGCCTGGGCTCCGCCTTCCAGGTGCCTCGGGCGGGGGGGATCCAAACACGGCGGGCGAGCTCCGGGCGCTGCGCCCCGTCGCCCTGGCGTCGAGGCGCCGCACGTTCTCTGGAGGGGGATGCGGGAAGCGGAGGAAAAATGGGGGAGGAGGAGAAAGAAGGCGACGAACACGAAGACAAGACCTGTCGGCGCGGGAGGGTGGAAGCGGCCGAGTTTCGTCTGCGCCGCTTCAGCTGCGCCGACCGGAGAGATGCTCAAAAAGCGTGCGGCGTGTGCACGCCCTCGAGGACGGTGCCTTCCCAAAATTGGGGCTCTCGCCTGTGAGCTCTTCAAAAACGTCGGGGCCAACAGCTTCACGGCGTGTACACCCCTGCTTAGATGCAAAAAGATATCACGGTAAGGAAATGGCCTTCACTCCAAGCGTTTTCTTGAACAGCAGTCCAGGTCCAGAGGTAAGACAGTTCTACGATAAAAGCAACAACAAGAAGCCTAGGGCGCAGTACAGACTCCTGAGTCTCTTTAACGATATCTGGAGTCTATGTACGTTGACGCGTATTCTTATAATGTCTGATGGGTGTAGACAATATACGGATGGCGGCGGGAATCTGCTTCAAGAGCGGGCTTTCGGTGGACATTACTCTGGACGTCACTGCAGTACCACCTCGGAGTCGTTGATCCAAACACAAATTGCACTTGAAAACGGAGCTCTGGCCTTTCGAAGGAGGGAGGGTCACACGGTAAAGAGGGATGGTTGTAGCAGCTTCTCTGGTGAGAGTCCTTGGGAAGGGAGGGTGCGTCACATCATCGCTGCCAAACCCTGGGCTTACTCTGCTCCTCCAAATCTTCCTCCTCCTCCTCCTGCCAATCCTCCTCCTCCTCCTTCCCCTCCTCCTCCTTATCATCATCATCATCCTAATACTCCTCATACTTCTCCTCCTCCTCCTCCTCCTGCTCCTGCTCCTGCTCCTGCTCCTGCTCCACCTCCTTCTCGTCAGCATGATCGTCATCATCAGCAGCAGCAGCATCCTCAAATTCTTCATCATCAGCATAATCATCCCAACCATCACCATGATCATCATCAGCAGCAGCAGCAGCAGCAGCAACGTCAGCAGCATTGCCATCATCCAAATCGTCATCGTCATCATCAACCCCAAACATCATCAACAATACCATATCATCATCAACAACATCATGATCATCATTCTCAACAACAGCTTCATCATCGTCATCCGCATCATCAGCATCATCAACAAAAAAACAATAATCATGATCATGACGACCATCATCCTCATCAACCTCATCATCATCACCATCAGCATCAGCATCAGCATCATCATCATCAACATCATCATCATCAACATCATCATCATCATCATCATCATCATCATCCGAAGCAGCATCATCAACAGCAGCATAAACGTCAGCATCAGCATCAGAATCATGATGATAATCAGTATCATCAACGTCGTCGTTTTCGGCAGCATCGTCATCGTCAGCATCAGCATCATCAGCTTCATCATAATCCTCAACAACATCATCCTCAGCAGCATCAGCATCAGCATCATCACCGTCATAATGAACATCATCATCATCACCCACATCATCATTAGCATCATCATCATCATCATCATCATCATCATCATCATCATCATCATCATCATCATCATCGGCACCATCATACCTCTCACCTCCACCGTCAACCCAGTGCAGACGTTTCCGCGCGCGCTCGAGCCTGCGTCGAGAGCCCCCAGGTAATGGGCGAGCTGCTCGAAATACTGCTGGCGGAAATTGATATCGATGTCGTTGTGCCCACCGTCGGTCACCCACCTGAGGGCAGGCCAATGGCACGCACGATATCTACGCGTGATCCGCGCTCGAACGGGCAGTCCCAATCGCCAACCGCCAACGAAATGGCCTCCTGGTCATCATCATCATCATCATCATCATCATCATCATCATCATCATCATCATCATCATCATCATCATCATCATCATGAGCATCATCATCATGATCATCACCATCATCATCAGCATCGTCATCGTCATCGTCAGCATCATCATCATCAGAATCAGCACCAGCATCAGCCTCATCGTCAGCATCATCATCAGCATCGCCATCGTCATCGTTAGCATCATCATCATCGTCAGCATCAGCATCAGCCTTATCGTCAGCATCATCATCATCATAATTATTGTCATCATCATCCGCAGCATCATCTTCATCGCTATCATCAGTATCAGCATCATCAGCATCATCATTATCAGCAGCATGACCATCATCATCAGCATCAGAATCATCAGCATTATCATCGTTATCAGTATCAGCATCATCAGCATCATCATCGTTATCATGACAATCATCGTCATCATCATCATAAGCGTCATCATCAGCATCATCATCAGCATCAGCATCAGCATCATCACCTCTATCTTGAGAATCATCATCCTTGGCAGGAGCAGCCGCATTCAAAAAATAGTACTAGTAGTATATAACTTATAAGAACACTGATAACTGTAGTGGCAATAACAACAACAATAATACTAACAATAATAATGATAAGAACAATGAGATGAATCATCATGGCGAGGCTCTTCCGCTTAAAGCTCCGCGGGACGCGCACAGCTTAATTGGCAGAGAAATGGCGGAAGAAAGCGGGGCCTCACGCGGCCAGACGCGGGCGAAGCCCGGGGATCAGGCGGTGCCGATGTCCAGCAACACATGTTTCTCCTAAACCAACAGCGGCCGCTGTTTTGCAGGCGGCCTTCTGTCTCAAACTTGGACAGCGACAACGGCGACGGAGACAGCGAACCCCGCTCAGAATGAGCAAGAGCTGTTGGTGAACGTCTTCTTATCCGGCGTTTCGACATTGGGCGGAATGGGGGAGGAGGGGGTCTGCCTCCGGACCGCTGCTTAGCGCGACTTATGGGGAGACTCCACCTGCTCAAACCAGGCGCCAAAAACAGCCAAGATCCACTCCAAAGGAGGGGAGGGGGTGTGCTCGCGCCATATTTGACATCCTACCTCTCCCACACATCCCTTCCCATTGCGCTAAGTTTTCCCTCTATCCACCGACGGCTGTTACAGCAGACCTGGTACCCCATAAAAGAACCCTTACCATGTGATGCGCAATCAGTAAAGGTGAGCTGCGTACATTGGCGGAGGTAGCGGATGAGCAGGATAAGAAGAGGAGGAGGAGAAGGTGGTGGTGGCGACTACATGAGGGAAGCAAGCCCCGAGCAGAGCAACACGCACCACGACCACGACAACGCACGACGCCAACAACGACGACGAAGAAGACGAAGAAGACGAAGAAGACGAGCTGCGCAGACGATCCGAGCCGCAGCACGGCTTAGGGAAAGGGCCCACCCTGCAGGTCTGGGTAAACACCACATCGTTGAGCGGTGACGCGGCCTCCCGTGAGCACAGGCCGGCCAGACAGCTCGGGTTTGCACCCTCATAGCGGACCTGGAACCCCTACCAGAACCCCATCATGTTATGCGCAGTCAGGAGACGGGAGCTGCGCACATTGGCAGAGGTGGCGGATGAGCAGGAAAAAGAAGAGGGGAGGAGGACGAGGAGGGGGGGGAGAAGGACGAAGAAGGAAGGCAGGAGACGAGGAACAGCAGCAGTATGAGCAAGAGCGGAAGTGGGAGGAGCTGGAGGCGCAGGATGACCAGGGGAAGGCGGGGGAGAGGAAAGGAGCGGGGCGGCAACGACGAGGAAGGACCCCGATCTAAAAAAGTGGCCCGCGCTGGGGCGAGAGCGCCATTCTCAACGACGGGAAGAAAGTAACGAGCCTACAATGAGGCCCACGCTGCAGCAGGAGTACCATTCAGAAACACCGAGAACGTTCCGATTCACCAAAACAGCGCTGCGAAAAATACAACCATCTGCAAGTGAGAATGCCGCAAGGCATGTGAGACGAATTACGTGAAGCTGCCTATGGAGCCACGAGACGTTTGAGGGGTGTGCCGAAATATGCACGGCAGTGGCATGCGGACCCTTCCACTGGGGCCGTCGGTGGAGCTCCCCATGGGGCCATGAAACGCGTGAGGGGTGTGCCGACATGGGCGGCGGTGGCGCGCGGACCGTGGCAATTGGACCTTCGGTGGAGCTCCCTATGGGGCCACGAAGCGTGTGAGGGGTGTGCCGAAATAGGTTCGGCGGTCGCACGCGGACCCTCCCACTGGGACTTCGGTGAAGCTGCCTATGGGGCCACGAGGCGTGTGAGGAGTGTGCCCACACGGGTGCGATGGTCAAACGCGGACCCTAGGCCCTAGGCGTAAGAGAGGTGTGCCGAAAGGGGTGCGGCGGTCGCACGCGGACCCTGGCAATTAGGCCTTTGGTGGAGCTCAATCTTTGGGGGCACAACAAACGCGAGGGGGTTGCCGAAAGTGGCTGCGGCGATGGCGTGTCGACCCTGGCAATCGGACCTTCGTTGGAGCTCCCCATGAGGCCACGACGCGTGTGAGGGGCGTGCCGAAATTGGGCGGCGATGGCACGCGGGCCCTGGCAATGGGGACCCTGTGGGGCCACGAAGCGTGGGAGGGGTGTGCCGAGGTGGGCATGCGGACAGCAGAGGCAGGGATGGGAGGAGGGAGGAGAGAGGAGGCGAGGTAGAGCGAGGCACAGTCTTTTTTGAAAACGAGGACCCAACTCCAAAGAAATGTTGGGAAAACTGCGCGGAAGCAGAGGCATGGTTGTGAGGATGGAGGAGGGAGGAGGAGGAGGAGGAGGAGGAGGAGGAGGAGGAGGAGGAGGAGGTGGAGGTGGAGGAGGAGGAGGACGACGACGACAACGACGAGGAAGAGGAGGTGAGGAGGAGGAGGAGGAGAGGAAGGGAGAGAAAAGGAACGGAGAGGAGAGGAGAGGAGAGGAGAGGAGAGGAGACGCGGGGCGCTGTCTCTTCAAAGCGAAGACAAAACACCACCCGATCGTTAGAGGAAACATTGTAAATATCAAATAAAGAAACTGTTGGTGTACAACAAGCATGCACGGAGAGGGCGGAATAATTCAAGGACATAGTCGGGGGAGACAGGAAGTATTTCTTTTTGGACAGTTATCGATGAATCGGATCCTGCCATCTTCGGGCCCACAGGGCACTCTACGGGATGAAAACGCGCCCTGGCGACCTGAAAAAAAAACATGTTCGGAATGAGAAGCTGGTCCTGGGGAAAGCCCCAGCCAGTTTCCACAGCCCTGTGCGAAAGTTAAGTTGTGCTGCTGGGACCACCCCGCCCCCCGTTCCAATGCTGATGGCGTGGTCGGCGGACGTGAATCAAAATGGGTGGTGCACAAACCGTGTCCATTCCCAGTAGCGTTTCGCTCGAGGGTTTCAACAAGGGTCAATAGGCAAGCGCGTTCCACGACTCGCAAATGGCCTGGATCCGCCGTGGGGGATTTACGATATATTACACCGAGGTGAACGTGTTGTTCCTAACGTTTGCGAGCAGGCAGTGTGCGAATAGTGGAACGCGCTAGGGGAGTCGAAGTTTCCCCTCAAAGGGAGAGGCGTCTCACTTGCCCAGCGGCGGGCCTGGATTCTGCCAACAGCGCTCGCGGGCGATGGCGTTCTGGCTCAATCTGGTCCAGGGAAGCCACTCGCTATGGCGTCATGGCGCTCACGATGGTGTTCTGGTGTGTGTTTTCACGTGTCGACGCAATCCAAGGAAATATCTCACATGGTGGTACCAAACTGGTACCATGCGTTTGTACTTGTCCACGCCACCCAAGAGGGTAACTCACATGGCGGTCGTGGGCTGGACAAAAGGTGCTTCAACTTGTCCAGACCACCCAAGGGGGTATCTAGCATGAACGTGGCAAATCCACCAAAGGAGAAATCTAACATGGTGGTCCAGGTCACCCCAATAAGGTATCTAACACAGGTTCCAAACTGGAACCGCGTCGTTTAACGTGTTCAGCCCACCCACGACGGTATCTAACATGGTGGCACCGAAATAGAAATACGTCGTTGTACGTACCCAAACCATCCGGAGGGAATCGAAAATGGCAGCTCCGAGTTAGACCCACGCGTTTTACGTGTCCAGTCCACCCACAAGGGTATCTAACATGGTGGCCCCGAGCTGGAACCGTGTGCTTTGACGTGTCCAGGCGACCCAAGGGGCGCATCTGACATGGTGGTCCCAATCTGGAACCACATGTTTTACTTGTCCAGGCGACCCAGGGAGGTATCTAACATGGTGGCCCCGAACGAAAACCACGTTTTTCTTACATACCCAAGGGGGTATTTACCATGGTGGTCCAAAGCACGAACCACGTGTTTGAACGTGTCCGCCCACCCAGGGAAAAATTTCACATGGTGGTCCCGCTGGAAGCATATGTTTTCACGTGTCCCAGCCACCCACTGGCCGTATTCAACATGGTGGCCCCGAATTGGAATCGCGTGTTTTTACGTGTTCAGCCTACCCAGGGGGTCTCTTACATGGTGGCCTCGCACTCAAACCACGTGGGGTATCGAACATGGTTACCACGAGTTGGAACCACGTGTTGTTACGTGTCCAGGCCACCCAGGGGGGGTATCTTACATGATGGCCTCGCACTGAAACCACGTGGGGCATGTAACATGGTTACCACGAATTGGAACCACGTGTTTTTACGTGTCCAGGTCACCCACGGTGGCATCTAACTTGGAAGCCCATCCGGACCAGCTGGCAACAGCAGCGGGGAAGAACACGAGGTCCACCACGCGCACCTCAGGCACTGGGGAGCGGTTTTGCCCAGGGGGAGGAGTGAAAGAGGGAACAGACAAACGAACGCTTCGAAGAGCCGCTGGATGAGGGAGAAGGAGAAGTTGAGGACGGGGGACGCGACAGCCCTCTCCTTGGGCACGCGCTACGAGGATACAGCTGATGAGGGCGATGCTGGGAGTAAGGATAACGAGGATACGGGGGATCAACGGGGAAGATGTAGAGAGAATAACCACGAGAAGACGGTGGCGGAAAAAAGTAAACATGAGGAAGAGGAGGAATCAAGGGTGGCACGACGAAGACGAGGAAGCAATGACTGCATACTCCGCGTGCATATTTCGGCCGTATTCACATAGACTCCATTCGCGTCATTGACTGAAGCCTGACTCCGCCAATCAAGGCTGTCAATCATTCAACACTCGGAACTCTGCGTCTGCCGGCTACGAGCAAGCAAGCGTAGCCGATCTCGCCTGGTTCACAGGACGAACCAATCTTCGGTCACGCGGATACTGTCGCAAGCAGACACCAAATGTGACCGGTTCGTGCTCATCCTCTCGCTCGGCACGAATATGATTCGCCCCAGCTCGACGACGGCCTCTGTTTTGCCATCCCCTGTTTCGCCACAGCTTGCTGTGTCATACGCGCGCCCACAGGCACGTTCGAGCACGCAGTGCATCCTTCGGCGCCCTCCTGACTGACCCCCCGTCGTAGCACGAGTCGTCCTCGGCAGTGGTTTTCTTCGCGTTGTACTTCTGTGTAAAAGATACATTAGCTCTCGAAGCCTTCGCTGAGAAAGTGAATCTCGATGACCATGGCGGCAGCCACCCCAGGACTAGCGCCCAAGGCCCGAGCCTGACATGCCCTCCGCCTGTTGAGGATGGCGAAGTACTTCGTATCAGATTGAAGGCTGTTTTACAAAAACTGCTGCCAAACTTTATCGACAGGGCGGGGCGCGCACCCGAGGGCAGGCTGACCTCAAGAAATATGTGACCGTACACATGCCAGCAAAGATCATCACGTAGAACGTAAAAACCGTGGCCATTAAGGGATATGCAGACTCCAACGGGGAGCTGGTCCCTCTCCTGAGGGGCAGCCGTCGTTCTGGCCCCTGGTCTGGCTAAGAACGACTCCGTCCAGGGGCCAGGCACCGACGGCATCACTTGAAGACGCACGTTGCGCCCATGCCCTCGCGACCATGTTCCCGCGACCGCGGTGCCGTTCCGCCTGCGGCGTCCGTGCTCTCGTGGCCACGGTGCTGCTCCGCCCGTGCTGTAGCGGACGGCTCTCGCGCCACTCCGCTCGGACGGCAGAAGTGCTCTCGAGCGTGCTCGAAGACTACTCCAGATTTCGTAATAAAAGGGAGGGGGTCCCAACCCTCCCAGCCGAGAAGTTTTAGACCCCCCCAGACCATCCATCAAAGGGCGGCCCTTTGCCCAGACCCCCCCGAACCCTCCAAGACAGCTCAAATTAGACCCCCCCCCCGAATGTGACCCCCCCAACTTTGTTATGGAATCCGGAGTATCTTCCGTTCATCACGCCCGTCATCCTCACCACCGCCCCCTCCCCGCAGCAGCAGCAGCGGCAGTACGGGCAGGAGCAGCAGCGACACCGCTCCGCACCAGGGGCTTCATCCCCTATCAGCAGCATCATCGTGCGGCGGCAGCCTCCACACCGTGGCTGCTGTCAGAGTGCTTGGCTGGGGTAGGAAGGCACCAACTATACACCGACACCGATCCTGGCCCAGGATCACCCTGGGCCCAGGATCAGTGTATACGCCCTCCTGCCTTGCGCAAGAAGGCATATACACCGATCCTGGGACCAGGGTGATCCTGGGCCAGGATCGGTGTTGGTGTATAGTTGGTGCCCTCCGATGCGGTAATTTCACGGGTGGTAGGACGCGCTTCCTTCGTAGCGAGGCGGAGGATGAGGGTCCCATCGGACCAGGGCGCCGCGGAGACAGCACGGCGGGCACACACATGCTGCCTCCTCTGCTGAACTCTCGCCTGGCGCCTGGGTGTCCTTGCCAGGAGTCGGCTTCGGCCTGGGGAGCACCGCACCAGGCATGGGGTCGAGGGCCGTGGTCGTGATTTCCCGCTGCGCCGTCCTTCTCTCACGACACTGCCTGCCTGAAATAACCGGGGGGAGGAGAAGGAGGTAAAGAAGAGGAGAGAAAACTATGCAGGCGAAGGACACAGCCAGATGCAGTTGTGAATATCGCGTTGTGGGTACCGCTTTCGGTGGAGCTCATGAGGCCACGAAACGCATGAGGTGTGGGTCGTAATGGGTGGGGTAGACGCATGCGGCCGCGGCCACTGGGGTGTTCGGTGGAGCTCGCGAGGAGGCCACGAAACGCTGTATTGGGTGGGGGAGACGCATGCGCCCGCGGTGACTGATGGGGCAACGAAAAGCTGTACTGGGTGGGGGACATGCATTCGGCCGCTGCGACAGGGGCCTGCGGTGGGGAGCCCTGTGGAGCCACGATGCGCTGTACTGGGTGGGGGAGACACATGCGGCCGCGGGCACTGGGGCATTCGGTCAAATTCCCAATGGGGCCACGAAACGGTGTATTCGACGGGGGGGACGCATACGAACGTCGCAACTGGGGCCTTCGGTGGAACTCACGCTGGGGTCACGAAGCGCGGTGCTGGGTGGGGGAGACGCATGCGAACGTCGCGTCTGGCGCCTTCGGTGCTCCCTCTGGGGTCACGAAGCGCTGTACTGGGTGGCGGAGACGCATGCGAACGTCGTCTCTGGGGACTTCGGTGGAGCTCCATATGGGGCCATGAAACGTGGGCGGGGAACCGCATGCGAACGTCGCCGTTGGGGCCTTCGGTGTGGCTCCCAATGGGGTCACGCAATGCGGTACCAGATGGGGAAAACGCATGCGAACGTCGCCACTGGGGCCTCCGGAGAGCTCCAGATGGGGCCACGAAACACGGTACTGGCTAGGGCAAACGCATGCGAACGTCGCCTCTGGGGCCTTTGGTGGAGCTCCCTGTGAGGCCACGAGACGCTATACTACGGAGGAAGCCACAGGCGACTACGGAGACACTAAATGCTCCACGGGTGGGGGACCGCATGCGAACGCCGCCTGTGGGGCCGTCGGTGAGGCTCCCTACGGGGCCACGAAACGTGTGAGAGTTGTACCAAAACTATGAAGGGGAACCGCATACCAACGTCGCAACTGGGACCTTCGGTGGAGCTCACTATGGGGCTACGAAACGCTGTATTGGGTAGGGGAGACGCATGCGAACGTCGCCTCTGGTGCCTTCGGTGGAGCTCCCTCTGGGGTCACGAAGCGCTGTACTGGGTGGGGGAGACGCATACGAACGTCGTCTTTGGGGACTGCGGTTGAGCTCCATATGGGGCCATGAACCGTGCGAAGGGTGTGCCGACATGGGCGGGGAACCGCATGGCCTTTGGAGACTTAGGTATGGTTCCCAACGAGGTCACGAAAGGTGGTACCGGGTGGGGTAGACGCATGCGAGCGTCGCCACTGGGGCCTTCGGTGGAGCTCCCTGTGAGGCCACGAGACGCTATACTAGGGAGGAAGCCACAGGCGAAAGTCGAGCGGGGGCCTTCGGTGGAGCACCCTATGGAGACACGAAACGCTGTACGGGTGAGGGGAACGCATACGAACGCCGCCTGTGGGGCTCTCGGTGAGGCCCCCTATGGGCCCACGAAACGCGTGAGCGTTGTACCGAAATCATTTGTTTAAGGAGAACCCCATACGAACGTCGCAACTGAGACCTTCGGTGAAGCTCTCTTTGGGGCCACGAAACGCTGTATTGGGTAGGGGAGACGCATGCGAACGTTTCCCTTCGGTCCTTCGGTGGAGCTCCCTCTGGGGTCACGAAACGGAGGTAGTGAGTGAGGAACGCGGGCGCTGTCTCGTCTAAGCAAGGGTCCAGCATCACAGGATGCGTGGAAAACGAAGAAAAAGAAAAAGGGAGAGGATGAGAAGAAAGGAGAAAGAGGAGGAGGAGAAGAAGGAGAATAAGGGTGAAGAGGAGCAAGGACAGAGGAGGAGGAAGAGGAGAAGGAGGAGGGGGAGCAAGACAGGGAGAAGGAAAGTAGGACGGGACGGGGCTAGACGCTCGCATACCCGCCTGGGGCAAGGTCCCTGTAGAGACGTGGCGGTGGCGCCACGGAGCAGAACACTCGAGCTGAAACTGAGCCAAACGTGAGAAGCCAGCGCGGGCAAGATGCAGGATCGGATCGGGGACGGTCGCATGGCAGGCGCGCACAAGGAGGTGGCGCGAGGGGCGCGGCTTCCTAACAAGGCGGGGGAGCTCCGAAGACGGCGGGCGGCTTCCAAAGCCCCGCGGGCGTCTAAGAAGTCCTCCCAGAAGCCTCCAGACCCTTCCGGGCTCCGCCCCCCCCCCCCCCCCCCCCTTGTGCGCGCCGCCAAAGAGCAGCAGGAGCAGCGGGAGCAGCGGGAGGCAGGAGCAGCGGGAGCAAGCTGATGCCGAAGAGTGCACAGGGGGTGGGGCCACCACGGCGGGTAGGCGAACTCCTCGGGGCACGCCTCGTACAGGGCCAACCCGTGGCTGAACGGTATCTCGATATCGTTCGTGCCGTGCATCACGAAAACTGGCGCCGTCACGGCCTTCAGCCGAGCGGCGTTCTTGAAAACATCGAACGAATAATCCTTGTTTACCTCTAATATAACCCCAAGGCCACTGGTCATGCCACTGTGAAGGATTACACCGCCAACCTTGGCGATCGAGGCCAAGTACGTCGACGGCACCGTCCCGATGGACTGGCCGTAACAAACTATGTGCTCACCAGGAATACCACAACGTGTTGTGAGGTGGTCATAAGCAGCTTCGACATCAGCATAGATGTCTGCCTCGCTAGGCGTACCCGTGCATTCACCGTAGCCACTGTACTCGTATGCGAAGACATTTACATGCAACCTTGCGCAGAGCTCCACCACTCGACGAAACATTATGCCAATGTCGGTGCTGTTCGCATGGCTGAACAAAAGCGTTCTGCGTAGCCTGCACGCACTAGTGTGACGCATGTGGAACCCCTGGATACTGTTACCGCGACGGGTCTGCATGGTGACGGCCTCAACTGTAATTCCATCGGCAGTGTAGTCTGGCATCGGCTGCAGGCCATAATCACTCTCGATCAAGTAGATGACACTCTCCTGCGTGATGTGGTACCCAGGAGGCCGCGGGGGCAGGAAGGATATCTTGTCCACAACCCGCTCTATGATGCCGCATGGGGCCAGCGACGCACAGCCAATACAGCAGATGGCCGCGTCGCAACCGGAGCAGGTCTGGCGGATCGATGTGAGTATCGAGGCCATCGCGCTGCAGCCAGCAGCACCACAGGAGCTCGCCGACGGCCCCCTGCGGTCCTCAGGGGCCACCCGGCTGGGCGCACTGCGGAGTGGTCGCCCCGCTCGGCATGGCTGCGCCTGGGCCAGAGGTGCCTACGGCCGCGTAGCGAAGCGCCCTCGCTCGCTCCGTCTTCCTGCGTCTCCCCCATCCCTCCCCCCTCCCTAAGCTAAAGCTGGACATGCTCGCCCCCGTGATGCGAAGGCCAGAGGACGTGGCTAGTAGTGCCCGCATGGCCTCGGATTCGCCTTTAGCTTCACTTCCACCTGTAAGGTTCAGCTTGACTTGGAGCGCTGACTCTACAAGTACCTGAGCTCATCCTAGGCTGGCGTCGCATGGCCTCGGATATCCGAAACCGTGTTCATTGGCAAACTTGCGGGTTGTTTTAAAGGTGGTCTGCTGGCGCCAGGCCAGGGCGCCGTGCACACGCCTATGTTTTTCTTCCCAACCTTCCTTGGTGGGGTATTTGTTCGGCATAGAGCACTGTCACTGTGGTCGCGTCCCTTCTCCCGCCCCCCTCCCGCCTCCGCTCGCCTCCTCCCGCCCTCTTTTTGCCGTCGCCGGGGGCTGCGATCTGCGGAACTGTCGCCGCTTTCGAGGGCTGCTGGTGGGTTCAGCGGAAAGAGGCACCGCGCAGATCTGAGCAAGACCTTGCCGTGCCTGGGGGGCTGCGGTCTGCGAAACTGTCGCCAGTTTCGCGGGCTGCTGGTGGGCCCAGCGGAGTGAGGAGCCGCGCCGATCTGAGCAAGACATCGCTGTGCCCGGGGGGCTGCTGTCTGCGGAACTGTCGCCGCCGTCGAGGGCTGCTGGTGGGCCCAGCGTGGGGAGGCACGGCGCAGATCTGAGCGAGACCTCGCCGTCCCTGGGGGGCCGCGATCTGCGAAACTGTCGCCACTTTCGAGGGCAGCTGGTGGGCACAGCGGAGTGAGGCACCTCGCCGATCTGAGCAATACCTCGCCGTGCCTGTGGGGCTGCCGTCTGCGAAACTGCTGCCACTTTCAAGAGCTGCTGGTGGGACCAGCGGAGGGGAGCACCGCGCAGATCTCAGCAAGACCTCGCCGTGCCTTGGAGCCTGCGATCTGCGAAACAGTCGCCATTTTCGAGGGCGGCTGGTGGGCCCAGCAGGGTGCGGCACCGCGCAGATCTGAGCAAGATCTTGCCGTGCCCGGGCGGCGGCGATTTGCAAAACTGCTGCCCCTTTCGAGGGCATGTGGTGGGTCCAGCCGAGTGAGGCACCGCGCAGATCTGAGCAAGACTTCGCCGTGCGAGGAGTGCTGCGATCCGCGAAACTGTCGCTGCTTTCGAGGGCTTTGGTTGGCCCATCGGAGTGAGGCACCCCGCAGATCTCAGCAAGACCTCGCTGTGCTGGGGGGGGCTGCGATCTGTGAAAGTGTTGCCACTTTCGAGGGCAGGTGGTGGGTCAAGCAGAGTGAGGCATGGCGCGGATCTGAGCAAGACCTCGCCGTGCCTGGGGGGCTGCAATCTGCGAAACTGTCGCCACTTTCGAGGGCGGCTGGTGGGCCCAGCGGAGTGAGGCGCCGCGCAGATCTGAGCAAGACCTCGCCGTGCCTGGTGGGCTACCATTTGCGAAGCCGCCGCCACTTTTGAGGGCTGCGTGGGGGGCCTGCGTAGCGATTTACAACATTGTCGCCACTTTCGAAGGCTGCTGGCCCGGCAGAGGGAGGCACGCGCAGATCTGAGCAATACCTCGCCGTGCCTGAGTGGCTGCGCTCTGCGAAATTGCCGCCACTGTCGAGGGTTTCTGATGGATTCTGCAGGGAGTGAGGCGCCGCGCAGATCTGAGCGGGACCTCGCCGTGCCTGGGGGGCTGCGACATGCGAAAGTGTCGCAACTTTGGAGGTCTGCTGGTGGGTCCAGCGGGGTGAGGCGCTGCGCAGATCTCAGTGGGACCTCATCGCCCTTGGGGGGCTGCGATTTGCAAAACCGTCGCAGCTTCCGATGGCTGCTGGCGGGTCCAGCAGAGCAAGGCACGAGGGAGATCTGAGGGAGACATTGCAATCCTGGGGGGCGGCGAGCCTCACAAATGCTGCTTGCAGAAGTATATGCGCCCCTGTCACGTCCACACCTCCGCGTAACGTTTCCCAATCTACTCCTGCCCTGCCTTGCGCAGGGGGCGGTTACGTCGCCAGAGTAGTTGTTTCTTTGGGAGGGCCACGGCGCGCGCCCCCCCCTGCACGCCCAATCTCTGCGTGCGCCAGGACCCAGCGTCCGCACAGGGGCCGCTGCTCTGCGCGCCCCCTTCTGGTTTTACTGGGCAGTCCGGGCTTCTGCTCGCGACGTCGCCCCAGCAGGCAGCTGCGAAGCAGACCCCTCGCTGCGGACAGGTTGCCGCGAGCAAGTTCGCCCGATGAGCCCATGGACGGTGGTCGGCCGGTGAGGCGCGAGCTGACCAGTTCCTTTGTCGGTGCACCTCTGTGGTGGTCGAGGCAGTTCTGAACGAAAAGGTGAGCTGGCTCGGGCCCCTGGGGATTCTTGGGGCCTTCTTTCTGGGGCTTCCTTGGACCGTTGGGGGGCTCCCTCTTGAGGCGGTCTGGGCTCCACTGCAGGGCTTCCGGGGCTTTCTTGCTCGGCGTGTTCCCCCTGTGAGGCTTGTAGGGCTGTTGGGGGTCGGTCTTGGCCTGCTGTGGGCCGTCTGGGCCACGTTGGCGCCTGAAGGGGCAAGTATGTATATTTCTTCTGTCGTGGGTCACTTTCTGGTGCCCCTTTCCCAACCTCCGACTGAGGCCTCGCTGCCTTGAGTTCCAACCTGGCCCTACACAGCTGTCCTCAATTCCGCTAACCAGTCGCCCAGCGCCCGTCCCCCTGGTCATCTTGCGCTCTGCCAGCGCCAAGCGCGACTCAGCCCTGCCCAGTGCCTCCCGTGCATCGAAAACGAAGTTGCCGATCTATCCCCCCCTCTTCGCAGCCGAGCAAGTACACAAGGAAAGGCCAAGTCGCAGAAGACAGCGCGACGAGGGCACAATGAAGATTATGCCAAGGGCCTGGTGCAGGCAACGCAGGGCCGCAACTGGGCCAGCAAGATTCCGCGCACACCTAGACAGAACAGGGAGCACAGGACAAGGGAAAGGGACGGGGTAAGGAGAGCGGACGGGCGCCCCACAGCAGAATCAGGCGCTTCGGGTGCGTGCCACGCGCCCGACACGCACGCACGCACGCACAGCGAGTGGTGGGTGTACAAAGACGCCTGGTCCGATCAGTTCGGCGCCCCAAAGCTGCGAAGCGACTTTGTCGGGCTCGCGCCACGAGCCTGGCACGCGCGCGCCTGGCGAGAAGTCCGCTCACATCTCCATTACATCCTTATCTTCTGCTGAAGTCTCGTTTCAGGGGTGGGTATAACAAACCACGCTGCTTCCATCGCGCCGTCCTGCCAATGGGCTCGCGACCCTTCTTTTTCTTCCTCCGCCGACGGGGCTTCTTGTAGATTCGACTCTTTAGCCGTTGGCCTATATGCACAGGTGTCCAGCCTATTCTTTTACGATCTCCGTCGCGACGCGCCGCTTCGTTTTTGACTCTGCCGCGTGGCCCTGGACCCCAGAGGGGGAACGTGCCTCTATGCGTGCAGGGTTTTCGACGGAGCGTGGGCGCAGCTACCCAACGAAGAGGTCGAGAGGATTGCGATACCGCTCTCCCCCCAGTCAGGCGACGGCCGCAGCGCGTCGCTTGTGGCAGCACCCGGGGACTTCAGCCACGACTCGCCATCACCGCCGCTCGCGCGCGCATCCACTCACTTGCTTGGGACTTCTCAGCAAGCTTCGGCGCCTGATGCGTCCAATACGTTTTCACGTCGCCCACGCGCCGGTGGGGGCACCAGCAGTTGGCCTCGGAGCCACCGCTGGGTTCGCCTCGTGGAAACACCCGGTGGAAACACCCGGAGTGGCAGCGCCAGAGAAACGTCACCCGACAAAGCTTTTTCGCGCCTTCGCCGCTGGGGAGATTTCATGTTCCCCAATTTTGTCTCCGTCTCTCCACACGTGCGTGTCATTGAAGATCGCAGTGGGCGGACATCTCAGCGAAGGGCCCCTGAGCAGGATCACGTCCAGTTTCCCAGTAGGGACCATAGCCGCAGCCTCTCAGAGGCGCTCCGGGCAATGTTTCCCGCGGCGCGATATTGCATCGCAGGCGTTGCCCTCAGCCAGTGATCTGGCCGAGTTTCGAGACCAGGTTGGAACTTGCACGACCCAATAGTTGTTGGGCCTTGCTGTGCTGACAGCAACACTACGGCAGCTTGCCTTTGTTGGCGCTTGGATCGCTGAACGGATTTACGGAACAACAGCTCCGCGAGGACTTCAAGACGCTTTGTGGTCAGTTTCAAGCAACTACTGCCAACCTGCACTCCCAAAACGCAACACTGACGTCTGAATTGCATGGCCAGCTCAGTGGTGCTGAGAGGGCTATCGCTCAACGTCTGGACGCTCCAGAGGGACGTGTGTCAACGCTTGAGAACCGAGCTTTCACGGTCGAGCAGCAGTGGCCTGAAATAAAGGCTGCGCTGGCTGAGCTGCGTGTTGTACGGACCCAGACTGATGAGCTGGGCATGCCGACTTCGGTTTGCGATTGCGCCGCCCTCGAAGCCCGATTGGCCGAGGTATGGGAGGCGGCGGACCACGCGTGGTTAGGACGCACCCGAATCTCCCATGAGAGAGACGCTGAAATTCCACAGGTCCTCGCCCGTTTGGACCAAGAGCGCGAAGCACACAACCGACGAATCCAGGACTTAGAACATCGGCTGGACCGGTACTCCCAGCGAGCCCGCCACACAAACGACGAGATGCGTGGCCTACTGCGGAGTGTTGAGAAGAGGCAGACCGACATCACAACCACCAAAGCTACCCTGACGGCCCACGTGAGCGACACTCAGATCCACCATCCGACCCCGCCTCCTGCACCTTGCACCGACCGTGCCCCAGCTCACGCCGATGGAGACGTCCGCGCTGGGGACACGCGACGTACGTCACTGGGCGCCGCCTGTGCAGCGGCTTCCATTCAGGCCCGCGCGTGCACCATCGCCAACTCCACTGGTTCCATCACAGACACTGTTGCACTTTTCTCTGTGTGGTACCACTCCTATCAAGGACTCAGATTGGTCCGGAACAACTTTGGCAGCGCCCCCAGACGACCTGCCCAGACATAGGTAATTTCCTTGTTGCAGAACAACCAGTGACCCCTGTCGAGGACCTCCAGGGCAGTGGCGATGTCGAAAGTATCGACTGCAAACTTGCTGCTGGACTCACAGCAGTCCTCAAAATTTTGTTCCGGCACGGCAGAAATAATCTCACAGCTCAGGAACATAAAGCCAGCCACAGGATTTTGGGTAGATAGATATACTGGGTTATACTACAATCCTACAAAGTCACCGAGGTCGACGACACGATTCATGATTTGGAACGCCTACCATTTTTTTCCATGCGTGAGGACGATTTACAACGGTTCATCGCGGACTGGGGCAATCTACTTTGGGACTGCCGCGAACCTCTGGAGACGGTGATACTCAAGTCAGCAGACATCAACGTATGAATACATCCATTGTTGTGGTGCCTTCCTGTGGCGTCACCCTTCCTATCCGAATCCGACCTCTGGGCACGTCTGTCCCGTTCCATCCCGCGGCGCCTGTAAATGATCACGTATGTCCGTTGCCGCAGCCACATCCAAACCATTACGAAGGACAGTTCCTAATTGATTTTGTTTTGGTACTCCAAACATGGCGATTGTATCATAACGGCAATGGTGTCGTATCGCAGGGCCCTGATATCGTCGACCTTCCCGTCCGAAAAATAGTCCTTTCGTAACGGCGGTGGCTGCACAAGGGCCCCCGGAACGAATGGCGTTGTTGGATGGGGCATTGCGACTCTAGCCGTGATATTCGGAGTCGTGGCCTGAGCAGTGGTTGGCCTCTTGTTTACTGGGATAGTCACCGAAGTCGGGTTGGTGTGTGCCGCCGTACCGGCAGTCGTTGCCCGCATTGAGGATGTCGTTGATGCCGTATCCTTTGGGCTGGACCTTCTCGCTGGAGTCGTAGTTGGGTTCCTGATTACCTTCTGCGTCGAAGTTGGACTGGGATTTGAAACTAGAGTTGGAGTCGGCGCAATCGCAAATAAGTGTTGGAATAAAGCATCGTTCTCGTCGTCGTCATCCAACTCGTTCGCGCCAGCACCGTCGTCGCCATCGCCGATACATTCTTGGGATTAGTATTCGCTTCTACTGCCCTCGTCGGCGATGCGATCGACACGCCGTAATACAGCCTGACTGTTGGTCTTGAGCACGAATGCCGGAGTCGTAATTGGATTTCTGTTTACTAAAGCCTGACTGTTGATCCTGAGCGCGATGACCGGACGGCTTGGTAATGTCATAGTCGTAGCTTTCAGGGTCGAAGTCGGAGCTGGGACGCGTAAGAGATCACAATCTTCATCGCAATCGCCCGAAGAAGCAGACATCGTAGTCTCCCGCACATGGTCTTATTAGGAGACGAGCCGGACGCGAATCGATTACTATAGCCTCCAGGCGTGCATGTCGAAACAGATGTCGGCTTTATCGATACTTCTGCGGTTAGACCTTTGTGTTGCATTAGAAAACGTGTGGTCCGAGTTGGGAGGGGCGCCAAAGTTGGGACAGAAGCTGGGGTCGGAACCAGAGTCGGGGTCGGAAAATCAAGCGGTGGAAGATGGATACTTGCGGGTGGAAACGTGGTCGTCGGAAAGCCAGCCGGAGTCGGTAGGAATGGAGCTGTTGAGGTGGGATTCGGGGTCAGAGCAAGAAGCAGAGGCGTAGTGGTAGGAGCTGGAGCTGGAAGGGGCGGCCCCAGTCTGGAAGCTTCTCCGACGCGCGTGCCTGCCCGCGGCGTTAGCCGAAAGCAACTCATAGTAGATCCCGTCATGTGCGGGGACCCATGCCCTGAGACAGTCCCACTCCCCACCCACTGAAGCAACATTGCAATATGATGAACGCCAAAATATATACGTTTGCAGTGTGCAACTGTAAGCCGGCAGTTGAAAGCGAATGCTGTGCGCCATCGCGTACGGCAGCGGAGAAGTGCGCGCGCGATCGTACGTATTTGGAGTCGTTGCGATATTCCCCGTGTCCCTGTGGCGGTGCTTCGTGCAAGCCCTGGATACCCGCCGATCGGTGCAACCATTGAGTCTCCGTCATACGGGGCTCCTGTGCAAGCTCCCTCAAAGCGGGGCGCCTTCCTTAATGCACGTGCCTGACAAGTTTCAATTCCCCGTGCTCCTGCGGCGTCACCATGTGGGCTTGTGGTGGTGGTGGGGGGCGTAAACACATTTCCATAAGAGCGTGGCGGGGAGAGTAACCACCATTCCTGTGAAGAAGTCCAGTTCCTCACCCACATCCATCCATCCCCAGCCCAGTGCGATAGGCCCGAAGCTAGGGATGATTTCGTATTGCGGGGTACTGCCTTGCTGCACTAGCTCTGTGTGCACTTCTGCTTGGTAGCACTCCGTGCGTAGAGTGGATAAGAATGCGTAAGAACCCTGCGTGGCTGCCGTAACCACTCCTCCAGCAAATGCTCCTGCGTTGCATGCGCCATTGCCCGAGCCTCCCCGCGGAACTCGGTTGAGGATGTTCCGCGCCAGTGCCATTCGTCACAGTCGCACGGCACACGGGCAAGAAGAGAAAATGTGGTGTAAGAGGTGACAGGGTGCGGCGTGTGTATGTGGCAGTGGGGAGGGGAACGGATGTGCGATGTGCGGCGCGCGCGCGCGGCGCAATCCGGGTTCAATCAAATTGTATTGGTGGCTGCCCTTCGAGAGAATCTGCTGCTCATCCAGCGAGGGGGGGCGCCTTTTCTGGGGCGGTTGTGATGAGGGGATGGTGTCGGCCGTTGAAAGCATAGAGAAGCCTTTTCGGGCAGCAGAGGAGCATGCGCGCCCCGACGTGCACGAGGCATGATGGACGTGCTGGGTTCTCGTTTTTCAGTAGAGCACTGCCGATGCGCACCTCCCCCCCCCCTACTCCTCCTCCCCCCTCGTCCAGCCTCTTCCTGCATTGCTCCCTGGGTGGCTGCGAACTGTGGAATTGTAGCCACTATCATGGACTCCCGGAGGGCCGGGCACGGCGGAAACGGAGAGCAGACGGACGATTTGAGACCTCGCAGCTCCCTCAGTGGCTGCGAACTGGGCAATTGTCGCCACTTTCGTGGGCTCCTCGGAGGCACGGCGGATTTGGAGTGTAAACGGACCCTTCGAGATTTCGCAGCTCCCATGATGGCTGCGAACTGCGCAATTATCGCTGCTTTTGTGGGCTCTTGGGAGGCGCGATGGAGTCCGGGAGTAGACAGACCAGTTGAGACTTCGCAGCTCCCTGGGTGGCTGCGAACTGTGTAATCTCATCCGCTTTCGTGGGTTCTTGGGGGCCACGGCGGAGTCGGGTAGTAAACGTACCATTCGAGACTCGCAGCTCCCTGGGTGGCTGCGAACTGTACAACCGTCGCCACTTCCGTGGGCTCTTGGGAGGCACGGCGGAGTCGGGGAGTAAGCGGACCCAGCTGAGACCTCGCAGCTTTTTGTGGGGCTGCGAACTGCGCAATTATCGCCGCTTTAGTGTGCTCTTGGGGAGCACGGCGGAGTCGGGGAGTAAGCGGACCCCTTGAGACTTCGCAGCTCCCTTGGTGGCCGCGGCGCTGCTCCCTGAGAGGCTGCGAACTGTGCAACTGTCGCCACTTGCGTGGGCTCCTGGGGGGCACGGCTGAGTAAGAAAGTGGACGGACCATTTGAGACTTCGCAGCTCCGTGGGTGGCTGCGAATTGTGCAACTATCGCCTTTTTCGTGGGCTCCTCGGAGGCACGGCGGGGTCGGGGAGTCAACTGGCCATTTGAGACCTCGCTGCTCCTTGGGTAGCTGCGAATTGTGCAATTGTCGCCGTTTTCGTGGGCTCCTGGGGAGCACGTCGGGGTCAGGGAGTAAACTGACCATTTGAGACCTCGCTGCCCCCGGGGTGGCTGCGAACTGTGCAATTGTCGACACTTTCGTGCGCTCTTGAAAGGCGTGGGGGGGTCGGGGGGTAAACGGACCAGCTGAGACGTCGCTGTCCCTTGGGTGGCGCGATATATGAAATTATCACCGTCTTCGCCTGGGAGGCAAGGAGGAGCCGGGTAGTAAACTTACCATTTGATCTCGCAGATCCCTGGGTGGTTTTGAACTGTGCAGCTGTCGCCACTTTCGTGGGCTCCCGGGAGGCATGGCGTACTCGGGGAGTATACGGACCATTTGAGACCTCGCAGCTCCATGGGTGGCTGCGAACTGTGCATTTCTCGCCGCTTTGGTGGGCTTCCGGGAGGCACGGCGGAGTCGGGGGGTAAACGAATCCAATCGAGACCTCGCAGCTCTTTGGGTGGCTGCGAAGTGCGCAACGTCGCCAGTGGGCTCCTGGGAGGTCCAGCGGAGTCGGGGGCCACGCGCGTCCAGGCGAGACCTCGCTGCTCCTTGCGTGGCTGCGAAGTGCGCAGCTGACACTGTTGTCGTGGGCCCCTGGGAGGTCCAGCGGAGTCGGGGGCCACGCGCACGGTTTTCAAACTTCGAAGCTCCTTGGGTGACTTGGAGCTCCACCGACGGCCTCAGTGGCCGTGCCCGCAGTGCACCGCTGCACCGCCGCACCCGTGTCAGCACACCTTTCACACGTTTCGTGGATCCATCGGGCGCTCCACCGAATGCCACAGTGGCCGAGCCCGCATGGCACCGCCGCGCCCCCTTCGGCAGGCACACCCGTCACACGTTTCGCGGGCACATAGGGAGGTTCACCCAAGACCCCATTGGCAGCGCCCGCGTGGCACCGCCGTGCGAACTTCGGTACACCCCTCCTACGTTTCGTGGCTCCAGCGGTTGCTTCACCGAAGGCCCCATCGGCAGCGCCCGCATGGCACCGCCGCGCCCGCCTCGGCACACCCCTTACACGTTCCTACACGTTCCGTGGCCCCGTCGGGAGCTCCACCGAAGATGGTACTGACAACCGCGGTATTCACAGTTGCGTATGGTTGGGTCGTTCGCCCGAGTGGAGGGGGCACGAACCTGGGGCCTGAAAGCTCGAAGGCCCCAACTCAAGCGAGAACCGCCGCTTGAATCTGATGCCAAGTGCTGAAACTATGGTGTGCTGCCTCGGGTGGGAGCGTCTGAAATGAACGTACAAGGTCCACCATCGTGCCAGTCCAGCACTTTTTGTGCCGACCCGTCGCGGCCGCCCAGAAAAGGACCGCCACAACATGCTCCAGGACATGCGTTTCCCAACCGTCCTGTGGTGTTGTCCTCGTTTTGGAGAGACAGCGCCCCGCGTCTCCTCCTTCCTCCCCGCTTCTCCTCCTGCCACTGCTCTCCGATGCCCATCTCGACACACCATTCACATGTTTTGGGGCTTCAAAAAAACAACACCAACTCCGACTAATGCCGAGCTGCCGGGGTCCTCGTGGCCCCGCCGCCTCGATTTGGCACCCCCCCCTACACGTTTCGTGGCCCCACAGGGAGCTCCGGCTGGGGCCCACAGGCCAGGGTCCGCATGGCCCCGCCGCTTCCTGTCTGCAAGCCCCTCATGTGTTGCGTGGCCCCATAGGGAGCTCCAACCGAGGCCCAGGTGTCAGGGTCTGCATGGCCCCGCCGCTTCATGTTAGCACACCCCCAACACGTTTCGTTGCCCCATAGCGAGCTCCAGCTAAGGCCTAAATGCCAGGGTCCGCCTCGTTCCGCTGCTTCATTTCGGCACATCTCTGACACGTTTCGTGGTTCCATCGAGAGCTCTAGTTGCGGCCTGAAGGCATGGGTCCGTATGGCCCCGCCACCTCATTCCGGCACACCTCTTGCACGTTTCGTGGCCCCGTCCGGGGCTGGGGCCACCAGCGGCCAAGCCGGTAGGAATACAACGCGCAAGTCACGAAACGGCTTCGCACAGGGCTTTGGCCAAACTACGGAAATCCCCCGCGCGCCCACGTCAGCATACCCCCCCTCATCCACGCGGCAGTCCTTTTGCTGGCCCCCTCCTTCATCTCGCCTGCTTCGCGGTACTTGCAGCTGCAGCTGGTTAAGTCGTTCGCCTGGGGAACTTTCAGCAAGCTCAGCAGGCCGTGGCACGTGATTAGGCCTCCCAGATGGGTTCGGAGTAGATGGGTTCGGGACATCTCGCCGCTTCGCCGATGCATCGGCGATGCGGCTCCAGCCAGATTTTTTCCATGCTGGCGTCGCCGATGCACTGCCGACGTCGCCGATGCATCGTCGATGCATCGGCGATGACGTATCTGCGATGCGGCGCGATCCTCCGACCCAATATACTCGGACCCCATTTGGGAGGCCTCTGACGCGAGAACTGCCTCCAGCAGGACCCTGACATGCGTAATGCGCGACTCTGCTGTCTCCAGATGCCAGGAGGCCGCCACCTCGGGCGGCCCGCTGCCCCAGCAGAGCGAGCGCGGCAACGTGTGGCAGATTGGCTCCCTCGTGACCCAGACGGCCGTGGTTTGTGCCATCGAGGTTTCTTTCCCAGCAGCCTGCGAGTCCGGGGGGGGATTTTGTACATCACTACCGCCTGGCGGATCGATTTTCGGAGACCTCGAGAAACGGTGGATATATGCTGGCTCCCGTGTGCCAATCTATATATCTATATCTATTTCTCTCTCTCTCTCTCTCTCTCTCTCTCTGTATATATATATATATATATATATATATATATATATATATATATACCGGGGTACCGGGGGCCAGGGCCCCGGGCCGGGACACCCTCCCGAATTTCCCCCCCCCCCCCCCCCCGTAACCCACTTTGCCCCCGGGCGTCCGGAGGCTCTTTTGCACCCCCGGAGGCGTCCACCACGGCTTCTGGGGACGGCAAGAAGCCGCCAAGACGGCCCAAGAGCGCTCCAAGACTCTCAAAATAGCCCCATCAAGACCCACGGGGCCCCCAAGAAGCCCCAGGGGCGCTCCGAGAGGCTTTCCAAAGGAGCCCCAAGAGGCTAAAATCATAGATGTTCATTGTGTTTTTCCGTGTTTTTTGCTTGCCCGCGTTTTCGAGCTTCTGACCTTCCAAGATTGCCGAGGAAGCCTCGAACATCGCCCCAAGACGGCCCAAAAGGCCCCCGAGAGGCCCCCAAGACAGTCCAAGAGGGCGCCCCAACGGTCCAAGAGGCGCCCAAGACGGCCCAAGAGGGCTTCAAGACGGCCCCAAGAGCAGCCAAAGAGGGGGAACACGAACCGACAATGGAGATTTCCGCCCCAATAGGCCCCCAAGAGGCCCCCAAGAGGCCCCAAGAGGCTCAAAAATGCCCCCATCAGAGACCCCAAAGAGGCCCCAAGATGCCCCCAAACGGCCCAAAAGGGTCGGCCTGTGGGGCCCACCGAACCCCCCGAGACGGCCCAAGAGGCCCCGAAGCCCGCCCAGGAGGCCCAACCAGACGGCCTCAGGGAGGCCCAAGAGGGCCCCGTTCGAAATCATGTTCCCGGAAGCCTCTCCGGGAACATGACTTCCGGGTTCCGAGGACGCCCTAGAGGGCCCCAGGACAGCCTCAGCGAGGCCCAAGAGGGCCCGCGATGGCTTCAAGATGGCCGAAGGGGGCCCCAAGAGGGCCTTCAAGATGCAAAAATCAGCCCGTCACCGCAGTAAAACGTACGGACTCGGCGCGAGACAACTGGCGACCGCAGCTGCCGTCCCTTCGTGCTGGGCGAGTGCGAGCCTGGCGTTCAGTTTGGACGGGACGTGTCGGGTCTGTTGCCAATCGGGGCTGCGCCAGGTTAGGCCACCCCCAAGGTCAGGTTCGGGAATGGGTCGTAGCAACACGACGACGACGACGACGACGACGACGACGACGACGACGACGACGACGACGACGACGACGACGACGGCCCGCCCCACAGGCTCCCCAAGACGCCACAAACCCATGCTCCCAGAAGGCCTTCTGGGAACCCGATTCATACGGCCTCCGCCCCCTACACAACAATTTTTGTTCGAAGGCCTTTCGGAATGCAGATTGGTATGTGTGGACTGTGGTCCACTACTTCAGTGGAGCAGTGAATTCGTCAAGGCCTGGGGCCTGCGCGCGCGATGGTTCTAGTATATCTATCTCCAGGACGTCAGTTCCCAGGCGGTGAGTAAGGATAAATCCCCGCCTTGCAGCGAGGAGACCCCTTGGGAGCCTTGTTGGGGTCCCGTCGGGGGTCTGCGGGCTACAGTCGCGCCGATCATTCAGAAATCTCCCCGTGCTTACTGGGGCCAGTGTTTCGTCGGTAGCCTCCTGGGAGCTGGTTCAATTGATGGAGCCCCCATGCGTCTACGAGGCTGTGCGTGCGGGGCTGGCCCAGCGTTTGCTCGAGATCTTGCTGGGAGGCTGGCCTGGGTTTCTTGGGCGAATCGTTTTGGATCCTGGCTGCTTTCTGGAGGACGGTCGTCTCCTCCCGTTCCTCCTGCCCCCCTTCCTCTCCCAGCGCCCGGGTGATCCCACATTGGCCTTGCACGTGTCCGAGCGCAGCCCGACCGCAGCTCGGACCCGAGATGCCGCCGATCCGACGGGCTCCCCGAGCACGGCACGGGCTTGGGTCCACCCCGCGGGCGTCGCTGGGGCCGCCGAGGGCCGGTCCTGGGCATCCCGGGAGCTGTCGCTCGGGGGTGGCCCTCCGCCCGACTCGCGGCGGCCTCTTCTGGGGGGCTTGAAACGACGCGAAGATCGGGACAAAATCGGATCGGGATAACTCGAAATCTATGAGAATCGGCGGGTTTGGAGGATGTATTGGGCGCCGCGGCCGCTCCAGAGCGTTCCGGAACGCTCTGAGAGCGCTCTGGAACGCTCTGGAGCGATTTATCCCGATCCTAGCCCTGTTTTAGGGCTCCTGCGCCACGGTGGGGGCCGGCCGGGTGGTTTAGCCCGAGGCTCTCTCTCGGGGCGCTGGGCGGTGTCTGGGGCGGCAGGTCCGGAGGCCCTGGCGCTGCTGCCCGGGTTCTGGTCCCGAGATCCTCACGCAGCAATGCGGCTCGAGGCGTGCGGCCGGACGGTGTGATCTGTAGGAGGAGGAGGAGGAGGAGGAGGAGGAGGAGGAGGAGGAGGAGGATTCCAGCCCTCGGGGGCCGTGTTTTGGGGCGGCGGTCGGGATGTCTCACGATGCTGTATTTTGTCGCGCCGTCGGATCTTGGATCCTAGGGAAAGGCGCGAGGAAAGGACATTGGACTTCAGAGCTTTTGGTTTTGTCAGGCGTCTCCCGCTGGCCCTGGGAAACGTTATAGGGCTTGCTGGGGCCATCCTCTGGCGTCTTGAACGCCTCCTGAGATCTTCTTTGAGGCTGTTCGCTCTTTTTGAAGCAATGCTGGGTCATCTTGGTGGCCTTGGAGAGATCAGCATGGGCATTCAGGAAGGCTTGGGGTACGATTGTGAAGCATCGGAACGTGCAGAGGACTCGAAGAAGGATGTGGTGCACACGTGGATGCGCCCAGAGGGTGCTGGAGGTAACATAAAGAACTGGCCAAGACAGGCAAGCCAATCCATGCTGCATGAGCATTATAGCGTCCTGGGGCCAGGCCGGAAACGGCAAACACAGGGAGCAGCGCGCGAGGTCAGGACAGGGGAGCCCGGATTCTGCGCCGCTGCCCATCTGCACGTGGGGCGGCTACCTTTTTTGTCCCGCTTCGCTACCCAGTGGCGCTGTAGACACTGGTTGGGGCGCGACAGACAGCGCCACGGTGGACCCGGTCAGTCCAGCGCTCCTGCGGCCAATCGCCCTGAGCTGCCGCTGCCTCGGGGCCGTGCGGCCACTGAACGCGAGCGGGCCTGCGAACGTCGCCCCTAAAAGCCTTTCTAGAACCTTCCACGCGCCCTGGCTGCGCTCCGCTTCGCAGTCGTCGCGCCTGGCACTAGACCCTGCTGGGACCTCTCGACGAACGCGGTCCCCAGGACAGGCAACGGCCAAGTCACTGCAAAACTCCACTGGTCGCCGCTGTTGTCGAGCGGCTCCAAGCAACAGCGTACTGGGCACGGGGAGGCCGACCACAGAGTGTCGGCTCTCATTTTGAGTCTTCTCTCCGGCTGGACAAACCCAAGGAGTCACGGCGTGCTTGACGTGAGCGGCGACCGGCCCGGCAGAGGAAAGACGTGCGCCAATCCAGACGCCTCAGGCTTGCAACAGCGTCTCTCGAAGCGGCGCGCTCGCAACACACTACAAGATAAACTCCTCCCCGCACGCGTCGTCAAGTTTTGTTGTTGGTTTGGTTCTCTCTCCCCGCGCGGCGGGCGCGGGCGCGAATTTCGAGAAACCCCCATCGAAGTCTACAAGCTAGCCAATCCTACTTTGCACGCTGCGAGCCTGGCCTGGCCGCGGCGACGTTCGAAAAACTTCTGGGCTGCGCACGGACTTTCTCGAGAGAACCCTGACCCCGGCCAACGCACCGGCCCCAGGCCCGCGCTGGCACCAGCCCTGGCCACGGCTGCGGCGAACTCCAAGAAATCCCGTGCAGTGCACACACTGGCTACGAGGCGGTTTGTCGGAATGGCCCCAACTCTGGCCGTTGCCCTGCCCTGGCGCCAGGGCCCCACCCACACCAGCCCTCTGGGCGGTGGTGATCTAGGGAGGGTTTCATATTCCGCCTCCCTTCTCCCCTTTGACCCCCCTCCCCTGGTCCTGGTCGGGGCGCCCCGCGAGCGGCGGTCAGGGCGTCCAAAACGGCCTCGGCAAGGAAGCCAAAAGCATGCGCCCCACGATGATTCAAGCTCCATTTTGGCCTCGTGGGGGCGGCGCAAATTATTTAAAAAAACCTTATGTCAAGGGTGCCCCACGAAAGCTCCCAGAGGTAGCCCGGAGTCCCAAAAAAAGCCACCCAAGAGGCCCCCAGGATGCCCCCAATTGGCCCCCAAGGAGACACCGACCCCCAAGAGGCACCAAGAGGCCCTCCAGAGGCACGCAAGACGCTCCAAGAGGCCTCGGCGAGAATGCCAAAATAATTTGTTCTACTCAGGTTGAGGTCACATTTTCGCCTCTTGGAAGAGAAGCGGCGGGGGGAGGGGAGATGCGGGGCACTGCTTCTGATGACCCCTGAGCCCCTGGCAACGCCCAAGACGACATCCGAGATGGCCCCCACGCTGCTTCAAGAGGCCCCAAGACCGCTCCAACACGGCCCAAAGTGGCCAGAGAGCTCGCCCAGGAGGCCACGAGGACAAAATCCTAGCAAAACGCGACAGAAAGGATATCCATGTGTTTGAGTTGGCACTCTCGCCGAAGACTCAAGAAGGCTCCAAGATGGAGCCGTCTCCAAGAGCGCCCCCAAGCCTGCAAGGAACCCCTGAACCCCAGAGGCGCACAGGAGGCCCCAGGCCCCAACAGGCGCCCAAGAGACCTCCAAGAGGCCCCCAGGAAAACCCCAAGAGGCTTCAAAAAGCCCCCCGAGGCACCCTAGACGCTTTCAGGAGCGCCCGCGACCACCACGAGGCCCCCAAGAAGCTCCAAGAGGCCTCCACTGGGGGACCATTCTTCTGTGCCGCATACTCCCCTGATCGAGGCAATTCCTTTGGACCTCGTTTCTGGATGGGTTGGTGTGGACGTCCAGAATTTTACGAGGGCGCCTTGAAATTCAACGGCAAGTGATCGCGAGGCGTCTCCTCGACAGGCCCTCGTTGGCACAGGCGGTCTTTCGACAAACTCCACGCTTGCGCCTAGCGCGCAGAAACCGCCCCCACCACGTACTAAACGTCGTCGTCGGAACGTACCAGGCAAAACCGCCCCCTTCTGGCCCAAGCGTCTGCTCTCTCGCGGAAAAAAAATGTCAGCGTGCAGGGTTTCGTTAGCAACGACTTCGAGATCGCCAGGACGCCTGTGCAGAGCGCTGCTCCTGCGGGCCGCAGCTCCACACAGTAGAGAGCGCGTTGCACGTGCGCTTGTCTTGGGGACATTCGGCGGCGCGTTTCGAACCGGGCAGGCCCCAGCCGGTCAGAACCAGGGGGGGCCCCCCTCCCCCCTGAAACCCCCCCTCCCCCGAACTCCCCCACTCCTCGGCGCCAGCACCGGCACCGGCGCGGACGGCCGCCAGCAGCGCCGACGGCAGGCGACAGCGACGATGACCAGAGGCAGCCCAGGGGGGGAAATCCAACCCCCCCCCACCCACCGCGCCGGCGCCTGCGCTGGCGGCTGCCAGCAGCGCCGACGGCGGGAACGCGGCAACGATTACCACCACTACCACCACATCACCACTTCAACCCACCACCACCACCACCACAACCAACCCACCAAACAACCACCACCACCAGCACCACCACCAGCCACCACCACAACCACTTCCACCACCTTCGCCACGACAAACCACCACACCACCACTACAAAAACCAACCAAGACGACCACCACAACCGCCACAACCACCACCACTGCCAGTAGCACAACCCACCACCACCACCACCGCCACCACCACCACAAACCACCACAAACCACCACAAACCACCACACCACCCAAACCACCACCACACCACCACCAAACCTCCACCACCACCACCACCACAACCCACCACCACCACCACAAACCACCACCACACCACCACCACACCACCACCACCACCACCCACCACCACAACCACCACCACAACAAACCAGCACACCACCACCACCACAACCACCACAACCGCCACCAACATCACCACAACCCACCACCACCACCACCACCACAAACCACCACAAACCACCACATCACCACCTCCATCACCACCACCTACCACCACCACAACAAACCACCACCGCAACAAACCACCACCACCACCACAACCCACCACCACCACCACAACCACTACCACCACCACATCGTCGTCGCCGTCCTCGTCGACGCTCCCCACCGCCGCCGCCCGCCGCCGCAGGCGCCGGCGCCGGCCGAGAAAAGGAAAACGTCGTCCCCGCCGCCGCCAGCCGCCGCCAACGCAAGCGCAGGCCCGAGGAGAGGGAGAGAGGAGAAGTGAGGGAGGAGAGGGGAGGGATGGGGGGGGGTTCGAAACCCCCCCCCCTCCGTCATGGGAGGGGGGGGCGGGGGGTTCAACCCCCCCCCAACGGGGGGGGGGTCCGGTTCCAAACCCCTCCCCCCCTCCGAGCGACCACAAAACGCGCTTTTTCCAACAGTGAGACTGTATTTATCTGGGCAGGGGCACGCCGCCGAGCCGCTCATGTTTAAAACTTTGCCGCCACTCACGCCTGCTGGACTGTCGGGGGGCCTGACACTCCGACACTACCTGCAGAACAAGCGCGGATGTTTACGAACGGCGTTGCTTCCTGATGTCGGCGAGCCTCTCGTTCTACAGCTTACCGGCTGCCAATTGCATTCGTTTTTCGGGTTTGGCGTGTCGCGTTTCGGCAACACCTGCAGGAGTGCGCGCCGGCAAACGCTGCGCCGACGCCGCGCCCCCAGCAGCTACGACTCAGCTCTGCCGCCCGTCCCTGACCAGGCACGCTCAGCCGACTGCCAACAGAATGAAAAGACTGCCTTTCACGCCCCAACTCCCCCCGTCCTGACGTCCCCGGTGTTCCAACTGTCACTGGGCAAGCATCTCGAAGGCGATCCACGGTGCAGATCAGAATGCTAACTCAACCATCGCCTGGAATGCTGATGGGGAAATTTCACTCCCACCATGGGACCCCATGGAGGGAGGAACGCGGGAGGCACGAAACCTTGTACATAGTATGGTGCTCAAATACCCTGCCCGCTCTGGCGGGGCCACCGTGGACGATGGGGGGAAGCTCCAAATTTTTCGGTACTCCGATACACTGCCCGCCGTGGCGGGGCGCCCCTGGAGGGGTGGGAGGGGCAAGAAACCTTGCAAATGGCAAACTATTAGTACTAGTAGTGGCAATCGTAGCGATGAAATAAAAAAAATAAAAAATGGTCGTCGAAAAGAGAAGCTAGAAGTGATTGCTGTGGAAGTGAAACGAGAAGGAGAAAAGAGGAGGAGAGGGAGCTCCTGGAAAACAAGAACCGCGCTAAGGATTAGGGGGGGACAAGTACGAGCACGCAAACAGCTATGGCCAGGTTATAACACCCCACAGCAACAACAACAACAACAACAACAACATCAACAACAACAACAACAACAACAACAACAACAACAACAACAACAACAACAACAACAGCAACAACAACAACAACAACAACAACAACATCAACTACAACAACAACAACAACAACAACAACAATCATTTTACCCGAACGCGTGGTGTTCTCCCCAGTGCCAGGGTTTTCATACGACACCAGGCAATACCCCCACTTCGTGGGGGGGCATTACAAGCTCTACCAAATATCCAAACGACTCTTCGCGACCACCCAAACCCAGCTTCCCGCCCTATGACGTTGGGACACTTCACTTCGTGGCGTGCGGACGACCGTGGCTACTACACTGGCGTGGGGTACACACCCACAGAACTTGGTCACTTATTCGGGGCGCGCATGTGCCCAGCATGGTGCAATTGTGCCATGCTGGGCACATGCGCGGATGGTATTATTTGACAGGGATGATGGCCCTGGCAGGTGCGCAACCGTTGTCGCAGAAGTTCGAAAAAGTTGCTCGCAAAAGCCCGTTTGACAGAAATGTTTAAAAAGTGTTGGGTTTCCTACGAATCCGCAAGAGCGCGCGGGATGAGATTTTGACATTTTTTTGTTGAAAAACCATTGGTTTTTTGATGTTTTTATGTTAAAATCGCTCCGAACACTAAGCTTTTGGAAGGATTTCGTCTTGCGCGCGCGAATGTCCACTTTACCTTATTTTTTGCAAGGGATTCTTGAAATTTGATTATATTAGAACAAGAAATGTCATTTTATAGTGTTTTTTGCAAGGGAAAGCGGATTACAACAAAACAACCGGATCTTGATCAACTCGAATTACCTGAGGCTTCCTCACGAAAATGATGAAAATGTAGCTGCGGCCTAGGCGGCGCAGGGGGGGCGCGCACCAGGGGGCCCAACAATAATTATTCTTTAGAATTAATAATGTTCAACAACAACAATTACTAGCACGTGGGGACACTCCGTTCTCACCAGTGCCAGGGTTTTCATAGGAGGCGGGCAATACCCCCACTTTGTGGGGGGGCCGGTTCAAGCTCTACCAAATTTCCAAACGACTCTTCGCCACCACCCACACCCAGCTTCCCGCCCTATGACGTTCGGACACTTCACTTCGTGGCATGCGGACGACCGTGGCTACTATTCAGGGCCCCGCGGCCGACGACGACGGCGTGCGCGCGCGAAGAAAAAACGAATGTGTCCCGCATGGTATTATTTGACAGGGATGATGGCCCTGGCAGGTGCGCAACCGTTGTCGCAGAAGTTCGAAAAAGTTGCTCGCAAAAGCCCGTTTGACAGAAATGTTTAAAAAGTGTTGGGTTTCCTACGAATCCGCAAGAGCGCGCGGGATGAGATTTTGACATTTGTTTGTTGAAAAACCATTGGTTTTTTGATGTTTTTATGTTAAAATCGCTCCGAACACTAAGCTTTTGGAAGGATTTCGTCTTGCGCGCGCGAATGTCCACTTTACCTTATTTTTTGCAAGGGATTCTTGAAATTTGATTATATTAGAACAAGAAATGTCATTTTATAGTGTTTTTTGCAAGGGAAAACGGATTACAACAAAACAACCGGATCTGGATCACATCGTTTTACCTGAGGCTTCCTCACGAAAATGATGAAAATGTAGCTGCGGCCTAGGCGCGGCGGGGGGGGCGTGCACCAGGGGGCCCAACAATAATTATTCTTTAGAAGTAATAATGTTCAACAACAACAACAACAACAACAACAACAACAACAACAACAACAACAACAACAACAACAACAACAACAACAACAATCATTTTACCCGAACGCGTGGTGTTCTCCCCAGTGCCAGGGTTTTCATACGACACCAGGCAATACCCCCACTTCGTGGGGGGGCATTACAAGCTCTACCAAATATCCAAACGACTCTTCGCGACCACCCAAACCCAGCTTCCCGCCCTATGACGTTGGGACACTTCACTTCGTGGCGTGCGGACGACCGTGGCTACTACACTGGCGTGGGGTACACACCCACAGAACTTGGTCACTTATTCGGGGCGCGCATGTGCCCAGCATGGTGCACGTTGTATTCTCGGCGGCCGAGGGCGCAACCTATGACGCAACCAATAGGGGGGCGTTTTATTCTCGGCGGCCGAGGGCGCAACATATGGCGCAACCGCAAAGGATTCTGGCCCCTGGCAGGCGCGCGAACCCCGTTGCAAGAGCGTGCGAAAGTAGCTCGCGCGAGCTCATGTAACATAAATGTTGGAAAACCATTGGTTTTTTTAGGATTCGGACAGCGCGCGCGGGTGGAAATTTTGAAAAGTCGTGCAGGTGTTTTTCGAGGACCTACGGTGCGATTCGTGTGATTTTATGATGCGCGGTGCTAAAATTCTTAAGAAGCCCAATGGTTTTTGGAGATTTCGGCGTGCGCGCGCGAAGAAAAAACGAATGTGTCCCGCATGGTATTATTTGACAGGGATGATGGCCCTGGCAGGTGCGCAACCGTTGTCGCAGAAGTTCGAAAAAGTTGCTCGCAAAAGCCCGTTTGACAGAAATGTTTAAAAAGTGTTGGGTTTCCTACGAATCCGCAAGAGCGCGCGGGATGAGATTTTGACATTTTTTTGTTGAAAAACCATTGGTTTTTTGATGTTTTTATGTTAAAATCGCTCCGAACACTAAGCTTTTGGAAGGATTTCGTCTTGCGCGCGCGAATGTCCACTTTACCTTATTTTTTGCAAGGGATTCTTGAAATTTGATTATATTAGAACAAGAAATGTCATTTTATAGTGTTTTTTGCAAGGGAAAACGGATTACAACAAAACAACCGGATCTGGATGACATCGTTTACCTGAGGCTTCCTCACGAAAATGATGAAAATGTAGCTGCGGCCTAGGCGGCGCAGGGGGGCGCGCACCAGGGGGCCCAACAATAATTATTCTTTAGAATTAATAATCAACAACAACAACAACAACAACAACAATCATTTTACCCGAACGCGTGGTGTTCTCCCCAGTGCCAGGGTTTTCATACGACACCAGGCAATACCCCCACTTCGTGGGGGGGCATTACAAGCTCTACCAAATATCCAAACGACTCTTCGCGACCACCCAAACCCAGCTTCCCGCCCTATGACGTTGGGACACTTCACTTCGTGGCGTGCGGACGACCGTGGCTACTACACTGGCGTGGGGTACACACCCACAGAACCCAATGGTTTTTGGAGATTTCGGCGTGCGCGCGCGAAGAAAAAACGAATGTGTCCCGCATGGTATTATTTGACAGGGATGATGGCCCTGGCAGGTGCGCAACCGTTGTCGCAGAAGTTCGAAAAAGTTGCTCGCAAAAGCCCGTTTGACAGAAATGTTTAAAAAGTGTTGGGTTTCCTACGAATCCGCAAGAGCGCGCGGGATGAGATTTTGACATTTTTTTGTTGAAAAACCATTGGTTTTTTGATGTTTTTATGTTAAAATCGCTCCGAACACTAAGCTTTTGGAAGGATTTCGTCTTGCGCGCGCGAATGTCCACTTTACCTTATTTTTTGCAAGGGATTCTTGAAATTTGATTATATTAGAACAAGAAATGTCATTTTATAGTGTTTTTTGCAAGGGAAAACGGATTACAACAAAACAACCGGATCTGGATCACATCGTTTTGCCTGAGGCTTCCTCACGAAAATGATGAAAACGTGGCTGCGGCCTAGGCGCGGCGGGGGGGGCGCGCACCAGGGGGCCCAACAATAATTATTCTTTAGAATTAATAATGTTCAACAACAACAACAACAACAACAACAACAACAACAACAACAACAACAACAACAACATCAACATCAACAACAGCAACACAAACAACAACATCAACAACTACAACAACAACAACAACAACAACAGCAGCAGCAGCAACAACAACAACAACAACAACAACAGCAACAAAAAAAACAAACAACAACAACAACAACAACAACAACAACAACAACAACAACAACAAACAAAAAAAAACAAAAAACAAAAAACAAAAAAAAAAAAAAAAAAAAAAAAAAAAAAAAAAAAAAAAAAAAAAAAAAAAAAAAAAACGTGGAGCTCCCCATATGTGCATCTGTTGGCATGGACCTGTCAGCCGTGAGCGTCTAGGTGCAAGAGTTTTCGAACATAAGCAGGCTTGAGTTGTGACGGTCTGGTCATGTATCTAACTGCGAATGAACTGGAGTTTGAATGAGTCTCAGTAGTACGAGCGCGTCTCTGCGCATGAGCCTGGGGCCTCCTGGGGCCTCCTGAAAACTCCTGGTGCTTCCTGGCGCCAGGAGACTCTTGGGGCCTCCTGGGGCCTCTTGGGGCTTCGAGTGGCCTCCTGATGCCACCTGGAGCCTCGCGTAGCCTCCTGGGGCCTCCTGGAGCCCCCTGGCACCTCCTAGGAGGGATTCGTGCCCCAGGAGAGACCCAATTATAGGAGCACACGTCATAATACAGGGCGGATTGGAACCACACTTCTTCGGGCTCAAACTATCAAGCTTCTGGCCGTACATGGCGGATAAAACATAGCGGATAATACATAGCCACTTTGGCTCAAGATTCTTTTGGCTCAAGCTATCAAGCTATCCAAATTGAGCCTGTCGCTGGGGCGGTTAGGTATTGAGCTTGTCGCTGGGGCGGTCAATCACCACATGTTTTCATTACTCTCTCTTTCTTTAACTCACTTCTTACAGCACATTCCCAGTCATGCCAGCCCACACTCGCCAGCCGGGCACCCCTGTGCGTGAAGCTCTAGGCGGGACGTCCTCCGGTGCAGCGCCAGTCGTCGTGGCCCTCGACACCCCCGCCGACAAGCGGGCCCGCCTCAGGAGCCCACTTCAGGAGATGGACGATGACTCGGACCGCGAGGTGAAGGATCAGCTCGCGAACCCCTTCCGGCAGCCAGACTTCTCGGGTGCCGACGCCGCTGCCGTGGACACAGAGCCCGTGACGATGGGCGGCATTGCAGCCCTCCTGAAGCAGAAGCTGGCCCCCATGACCTCCATCGTGGACGCTCTGCGGAGGGACTTCGGGAAGCTGGACATCAAGGTCGCATCCTTGAGCGAGACTCTGACCAGCCGCCTGGAAAACATCGAGGCTAGCGATATCGATGCCGATTTGCACATTGACAAGATGGAGGAGATGCTGAAGACAATGCCCAGGACCAGCGAGGAGATAGGTAAGCTCGTCGACGATCGCATCAAGATGGGTATTGCGAGCAATGACCCCCCCCACGGCCCCACTCTCTCCTCAGACCAGCCCGCCAACAAGCGCTTCGTTACAATGGTGGTGGACGATTTAGACGGCGTTGGCGACTTGTCGACGGCCGCCGAGTGGTTACCAGAGAAGTTGAAGACACTCTCCGCCCCTCCCCCAGCGAAAATCCATTCCAAAGGGACCTTCACAGGAATCGCTTTCGTGGAGTTCTCCAACAGGAGCTCGCAGGACAAAGCTGTTGACCTTCTTCGCACCGCGGGCTACACCTCAGGGGGCAAGAAGGTCTGGGCCTCCCAGGACCGTTCAGTAACGGACCGTGCTGCCCGGAACTACTGCCTCGGGCTCAAGCGCCTTTCGAAGGACGAGTGGCAGATCGGCTACACTATCTCTGTCAGCGAGGAGGCGCCGTACGTGGTGACCGTGGGAGGCGAGCACGCGCTGACAGCGAAGATTGTCGACCACAGCGTGGCCTATCAATGGCAAGGCGAATGGTCTACTTGGGCGGAGCTCCACAATCACCCGGAGAGGAGGGAGTTGACGAAGAAGGCGGACGACCTTGTGGCTCGGGCTGCCCAGGGCCTGAAGGAAGGGGAGGGCCAAAGGAGGGGCCAAGGGGAGCGGCCCACATCATTGACAAACGCATTTGATCAGTGACGTTTCACCCGCAGTCGGCAATATTGCACTAATGAACGATCGTTTGAGAATTCATCCGCACAGCCTGCACGCACGGAGTACCAGTACAAGTATCAGTTCCACAACAGGGAGTAGAAGAGGGGATGTGCTACATGAACAGGGGGTCCCTGATTTCCAAGGCGGGCGGCTACGTCCATGCACTGATGGTGTCGCCGTGGGCTCTTGGAACGTCGAGGTGCTGACAGAAGCGACGCTGGAGGAGCTACAATTTTTTATGCGGAGTCGGGCCATCGATGCATTGGCGCTCCAGGAGACGCACAAGAGCGAGTCAACGTATACTGTCACTAACCGGGGTTACCTAGTGGTGCTATCGGGGGACCACGAAGACCAAGATACAGCTGGAGTGGGTTGCTTACTTTCTCCACTGACTCGTGAGAGTATTATTGGGTTCCGTATGATCTCTTCCAGGGTCGCTGTCGCGAAGATCAGGGTTCCAGTAAGTAAAATCCCAATTTTCAGTGTACACGCGCCCCGTAACGGAAAGCCCGTGACAGACAGACGTGACTTTCACAATTCTTTGGACGTGATTGTTAGTAACACGTCCGGCCATGGAGGCAAGTTCTTGCTGGGGGACTTCAACGCGAGACTTCACAAACGTTTCCCTTCCGAGGAGGAGCGTCTAGGCCCGTATATTTTCGGCAACCCCGGAGCGGAGTTCAACCCGGAGTCGAACAGGAGCTTCTTGCTGGAATTTCGTGTGTCTCGCGATTTGGTGGTCAGCAACACGTTCTTCGACCACAGGCCGGAAGAGCAAATCACATGAAACAATGTGGGGTCCCGGCCATCAGATCCAGCCACACCGGAGCACTTTTGGGCACATTGACTTCTTCTTGTGCTCACGCCAACTGCAAGAACACGTTTGCGAGGTCTATTCTGTGAGGGGCGCCGCTCCTTGCAGCACCAAGTGCGCCTGGACATCCAGAAAACTGCCCGGCAGCACGCGGCACGGCTGGATATCTCAGCGCTGTCGCAAGGCCCACTTGTGTCGCTATTCCAGCGTGCTTTCGTGGATTATATGGGGGACCGGGACACAATGGATGGCACACTAGATCAGCTCAACGGTTCCATGGTGGACGCTGTCACCGAGGCTGCACGGAAATGCTTGCCAGACGCTGGTGGCTCCAAGAGCAGGCAAAGGATCAGCGATGCCACCCTCGAGCTGATTGCATTGCGTGGAGAGGCGCGGCAATGCGGCGACTACGAGGCTGAGAAACGACTGCACGGCAGGATCAAAACTGCCGTGAAAGCTGACCGTAGCAAATGGCTCGACGGACGAGTTGTTGGCCTCTGGTGACTGGGCGGAGATTAGAAAGCTCAGGAAGGGCCCTCGAGTGCAGCAAGGACGGATGCGAGATTCACGCGGGCAGCCAGTGGACAGCGACAAAAAAACCGAAATTCTGGCGGAGTATTTCTCCACGGTTCAATGGGCCGTGCGGCCGACGACCGTCGTCGACGACCCTTTCCCCAATGGCCCGGCGCGGCCTGGTGCGGTCGAATCAGCACGGTGGAGGTGTGCAAGGCCGCCCGCAAGCTCAAGCGGGACAGAGCCCCGGGTGGTGACGACATCCCGGCGGAGTTCTGGAAGACGATCTGCGTGCCAGATCCCCCCGCAGTGAAATGGGCTACGGCGTTGCGCAACAGATGCTTGGCCGAACAGTCCGTCCCCGCAGCGTGGCACGAAGCTTTGGTAGCAGCGATCCTCAAGAAGGGCGGCGTTGTGGATTGCGCCAACTACAGACCCATCTCTCTGCTACCGCTTGGGTACAGACTCTACGCCATGATTTTGCTTGCTCGGCTAAAGGACGCAGGAGCAGATCCGTGTATCTGGGACACGCAGTACGGCTCCAGGAGCGGCCAGGGTACATCAGACGCCTTGTTTGTCGCCCGAAAGATGATCGATGCCACATTGGCGTTCCGCTACGACCGGCTGATCTTCCTAGCGCTGGATTGGGCGAAGGCCTTCGACAGTGTGTCGCCAGAGGGTTTATTGCAAGCTCTACTTCGCTTCGGCGTGCCAGCACCATTTGCAGAATGTGTACGGTCAATCTACACGGATAAATCAATCCGGGTACGAGAGGCTGGAGCAGTGTCTGCATCTTGGCCGCAAGAGTACGGTATCTCACAAGGCTGCCCTCTATCGCCGTATTTGTTTCCCATAGCAGGACAGTCTGGATGCACGACGCCAGTGGCTCACGCGGCAAGGATTCACGCAAGATGAGCAGCTTCCGGTCAGCGCGCGGATCAACGCGGACGACACGCTCGTGGTGGGCACCAACGACGAGTTCGTGGGCGCGCTCAGGAAATGCACCCAGGAGGCAAGGCAGAATTACGGATTTATGTTTAACTGGAGCAAGATAGAGGCCCTGCCTGTTAAGTGCCAGACCGCGCTTACAAATACCCGGCGGCGCAGCGGCGCCGTGCAAGGAGAGCATGGTTTATTTGGGCGGCCTCCTATCTGCCAGCGGCGCGAGCGGCCCCGAGCTGAGCAGACGCTTGGCCATGGCAGCGGCAGATTCCCCCACGCTCTGCAAGGTTTGGAGACACTGCAATATTCCATTGCGAAGGGAGGCGCGGGTATTTGAAACAGGCCTTGTATCCAAACTCATGTATTGCTTGCACACCGTGTGGCTCAACAGGGCCGAGACAAACAAGCTGGACGCCTTCCAAGCACGGTGCCTCCGAAGAGTGGCTGGCAGAGGGCATTTGTATGTGAATCACATCACCATTGAGTCCGTGCGCGCCACATGAGGTTGCGGCAAGCTGAGTTCTTTGCTGGCGTACAGACAGTTGGTCCTGAAGGGAAACGTCGCCCGGCAACCAGAGGGTAGCGCAGTGAGGCGCTGCGTCTTCACGCCAGGGAGGTGCACATTAGCCCGCCCGCGGGGCCACCGCAGGCGCGGCCGGCCCAGAAACACTTGGAACCGGTGTGTTTACGACTTGGCATGCCAAGCAGCTGACGGACAAGCAACTCTACAACAGGTACTGACTGGGTCTGCGCACGCGTGGCGCAAGGCTGCCTGGCGCTTCTGCTTTGGCGCGCCGGCGCGAGCATACCCTCGCACGTTTCACTGCCCTTGCACCCTGGACGTGCACGGCTTGCTTTCTCTCTCTCTCTCTCTTTCTCTTTCTCTCTTTCTCTCTTTCTCTTTCTCTTTCTCTCTCTCTCTCTCTCTCTCTCTCTCTCTCTCTCTGGGACCACAGGAGAAGGGCGATCTATAGGAACACGGGTAACAGACCAAGGACTCGCGCCCGAGGGCAGGCCAAACCTACAGGAACAGACGTAAAACATGTAGGATTGTACCCACAGGAGACAGGCAATATACAGAACGTAACATACGCATAACATCAAGGATTCCTGCCCCAGGTGAGGCCCAAAAGATAGGAGCATATGTAAAGTACATGTGATTAGAGCAACTCCTGTTGTTTTCTGACGCCTCCTGTTCCTGGGGCCTCTTGGGGCCTCCTGTTGCCTTCAGAGGCCTCCTGGCGCTGCCTGTGGCCTCCTGGAGCCTCCTGTGGCTCCCTGGTGTCCTGGAGCTCCCTGGGGCCTCCTGGAGCCTCTTGGGACCTGTGGCCTCTTGAGTCAGCATATGGCCTCCTGATGCCCCCTGGGGCCTCATGTGGCCTCCTGGGGCCTCCTGGAGCCTGCTGGAGCCTCCTGTTGCATCCTGGGGTGAATCTGGCCACCAAAACAAGCAAACCGATCGAGACGTCCTCAAAATCTGGCCCCTTGGGAGGCGAAAATGAGCGCCTTGCTCGAGACATCCTCCAAATGTGCTCCGAAAGCGGAGGATGTTCGCCACCAAAACAAGCAAACCGCTCGAGGCATCCCCGCAATCTGGGAGCGAACGGAAGCCGTGAGACACCCCTTGCGGCCTCCTCTTAGGAGGCGCCTCGCACGAGACGTCCTCAAAATCTGCTCCGAAAACGCAGGATGTTCACGACCAAAGCAGGCAAACCGCTCGAGACATCCCCGCCATTTTGGCGCGAACGGGGGCCGTGGGATACCCCTGGCGGTCCCCCCCCTTAAGAGTGCTGAAACCAGCAAACCGCTCGAAACATCCTCATGATCTGCTCATCGTCATCGTCATCGTCATCGTCATCATCATCATCATCATCATCATCATCATCATCATCATCATCATCATCATCATCATCATCATCATCATCATCATCATCATCATCATCATCAGCATCAGCATCATCAGCATCAGCAGCATCAGCATCAGCATCATCATCATCATCATCATCATCATCATCATCATATCATCATCATCATCATCATCATCATCATCATCATCATCATCATCATCATCATCATCATCATCATCATCATCATCATTAGGAGCTCCTGACCCCTTCAGACGCGGGGATCATCATCATAATTATACCCACTCATCATTCACATTCACCATCATACTCACGTCATACTCTCACCATACCGTGGTCATCATCATGACACTCATCATCATCATCATCATCATCATCATCAACATCATCATCATCATCAAGACCCCCACCCCTGAAAGAAGACAAATTCAAGCACGCAACGCACCATCTGCAAACACCCTTACGCTTGGCGCTGCGCATCTTGGCCAGCGACCGCGCGGACGTCAAATGGCACGTCGCACCTGACACCGGAACAGCCCGAACAGCCGTCTCGCAACCGCAACTCACGAACATCATTTCTGACCGGAGCTGCAAACCCGGGCTGGATGTAGATTGGGCTACTGGCACGACCTTTCTCAAACGCTGCACGGGCGGTCCGCCAGAGAGGCGCAAGGGCATGGTGGTGCACACACAGTGCCCGCTGGCAACTGCTGCTCGTCCAAGCTGGCTGTCAACCATGGTGGGCTTGTTTTCCACCACCACCACCACCATAAGTAGGAGGGGAGGGGGTCCTCCTCCTCCTCCTCCTCCTCATCCTCCTTCTCATCTTTCTCCTCCTCATCCTCCACCGCCTCCCCCCCTCAAACTGATGGTGGTGGTGTTCGAGGTGGAAAACAGGCCCATCAAACCGGGCTACTGGCACGAACTTTCCCAGAGGCTCTGCACGGCCCACCGCCAAAGACGCGGAAGGCGCGCTGCTGCACGCGCAGACCCCCGTTGGCAACTGCCGTGGCCAGGCTGCGAGCGCAACGAGAAAGCCAGGCAGAGAGCGGAGCGCCACTGGGCGCCCCCGGGCATCAAGTGTCGCACGACATCGCGGAGCGCTCTCATGTGAGACCGTCGAAACAGTTCGCCAAGAGTGCGTCTTCACCTGCGATTCTGAAACAAAACTGTGCGAAGCTGTTTTCCAGACCAGCGAACAAAGTGCCTGTTGTGACTCGCTGTCAGCTGCATGCCCCACCCTCAGGCGGACAAGTGTTTAACAGGTCCTTGCATAGTTCTGAACCAGAACTGTGCAAGGCCTGAGTTAACTTAACAAGCTTTAAAGAAAACGCCAACCGGGATCTCAGGGCGCCCCACGTTCACAAACGCGCCACATGCTGCAAGGCAGCGACGGAAAGTGAGAGCCAATCCATGCACTGAAACGATTGCTTCCCTGGAACACCGCGAAAATCCACCACGGTGCCTTGAGTACGTAGTGGAATGGATGCGGTCCAGCAGGCCTGAGGGGTGGCAAGGTTGCGAAGTTCTGAAGGGCCTGAACCCGGATGTTCTGGGAATTCCCACGAATTCCCCGGAACTTGCGGAAGATTCTGGGAGCTTCCAGGAGCTTTTGGGAGCGCCTGGGAGCCGCTCATCCAGCCTCAGACGACCTCCCGAACTCTCGAGGCTCAAGACCGCCTCAGAAGGCTACACTGATCCCCAGAGCGGTCCAAGACAGCTTCAAGGTACACCATTGTGGCCCCAAGACGGTCCAAGAGGACCACAAGACGCCCAAAGGGGGCCCTAAGAGCACCCTCTAAGAAAGCCCCCAGAATGAAAAATCATCCAAATCCCAAAAGAATACGCACATGTTCACTAGATTCGTCTATCGAGCTCTCACAGCGTCCAAGAAGGCCCAGGAAGCCCCCAAGATCGGCCCAAGAGGCCCCTCGGTTCGCCCCGAGAGGCCCCAACGAGGGCTCCAAGACGGTCCAAGGAGGGCCCAAGACGGTCCAAGAGGATCCCAAGACGGCCCACAGAAAGCCCCAAGACGGCCCCAAGAGAGTCCACGAAGGGGAAACACGAACGGGCATTTCGAACCTTCGGCCCGAGGCTCCGAGAAGCCACCAAAAAGCCCCCCAGGAGACCTCAAGAGGCCCACAAGAAAACCTCAAATAGCCCCAAGAGACGCCCACATGCCCTCAATACGCCCCAAGAGGCCCCAAAACGGCTCCCACGAAGCCACGAAGCGACCCCCGAGAGGCCCCCCGCCACATCCCAACGAACTCCTGGCGTGGTAAAAAGATCTGGTGGTTCTTGGTTCTTCTGAAGACGCCCACTGGGGCTTCGGCACAACGCCGGCAACCCGGAACCACCCACAGATTGCCCGGATGGTCGCCTTTCTCGCTCCTACATGGCCTAATATGGGCCCCAAGGTGGCTCCAAGATGGCCGAGACGGCCTAAGATGGCCTCCCAAGATGGTCTCCAAGACGGGCCACGAAGGTCCAAGATGCTTCCAAGTCCGCCAAAGAAACCAACAAAAACGGCCCAAGCTGGTTTCAAGATGGCCCAAGACGCTCCGAGACGCCCCAAGAGGCTCCAAGACGGCCCACAAGGCCTTCAAGGTCCCCCAGGAAGGCCCCAAGAGATCACAATCATTGACTTTCCCAAGCTTGTTTGATGATTTGGGCATTTGCATTTGTTCGGTTTTCCGACGGCCCCAGACGGCCGGAGAGGCCCCTAAGATCGCCCAAGACGGCCCCAAGAGGGGCCCAAGACGAACCTGGAGGCCTCCAAGGCGCCCAAGATGGTCTCCAAGACGGCCCGGAAACGCTCCAAGGAGCCCCAAGTCAGTTCAGACTGGCCCCCAAGATGGTCTCCGACGGCGCCAGACCAGCCAGGAACGCTCCAAGACGGCCAAGGAGGCTCCCAAAGAAGTTCCCAAAGGCCCCAGAGAGGCTTCGTGACGCTCCCAAGAGGCCTCCAAGAAGCCCTCTGGAAGCTCCCAGGACTCCCCAGGAGGCCCCACGAGTGACTCAAGAAGCTCCCAAGAAACCTCATCCTCCGCCATCCTTCTTCCTCCCTTTCCTGTTCGTCCTTCCTCCCCCACGCGCTCCCCGAACGGTTTCCACAACGGCTGCTGGGGGAATGCATGGTCCAATAGCGTGGCCAATATTTGCTCAAACGTTTGGCCACAGCGGCGTATCGAAAAACACAGGGGGCAGCGGTGACTCGCCGTAGGCCTCTTCGATCCGCCGATTTATCATAGGGGCTCCTGGCGTGCTGAATGTCTGCTTATTCTTGGATTGTGTTTGAGACTCCCCGGGGACTTCGCAAACTTGTGATGCTGGCTGGCACTTGCCATGCTGGCGCTTGGCCGAACAGAGGCGTTCGACAGCGTGTCCCCCAGCAGCCTCGTGCGGGCGTTCATCCGCGTTGGCGCGACGCATGAGTTTGAAGAGGCAGCTAGAACTGTTTACTCAGACTCGAACTTTCGAGTACGTGATGCCCCGGGGGTGCGTCACGCGTCACAACCTCGAGCATTCGGCGTGTCCAAGAAATGTCCTCTATCACTGCTGGTGTGTTCAACTGTAATGGCGGCTTTGATACACGAAGCAGCAGGGGCGTTCCAAGCGGACCGGATTGTCAAATATAGTGGACTCCCTGTCAGTGATTATGTTTGTGCAGATGATACGTTTGCGGCTGAGATGCTGGATGAGTTCGTCAGCAACTCATGCACGGAATTCACCGAGCTGGATCGAATTGCGGCCTCGCCTTCAAGTAAAACGACATCGAACCATGCCGAGACAGAAGTCGCCGAGCCAGACGGGCGACCCCACCACGCCTGAGAAGATCACCACACACACACACACACACACACACACACACACACACACGCACACGCACACGCACACGCACCGACCGCGTACTTTACCTCCGAGAAACTCCTTACCGCGGGAGGACAGGAAGGATAACAAGGAATCCGATTGAATTCCGAATTCCTTGTGGAATCCGATTGAAAGCCCATTGGAGTCCGATTCGGATCTGGCTGGAATCCCATTGGGAGCCGACTGGAATCCTGTTGGCACCCTTAGGAGTCATGTTGGAATCCGATTGGGATCGTATCAGAATTGTGTTGGAAATCCAATTGGAATATGAGTGGAATCTTGGTGGGATCGCCCAATAAGTAACATAAGATCGCCCCACGATGGACCAAGTGGCCCAATGAGGGCCTCTAGACGGCCCAAGAGAGCCTCGGGACGGTTCCAGAGACACCCAAGAAGGCCCAAAAGAAGAGGGGGAGCACGAACTGATATCTCGAGCCCTCCGACCCAAGATGACCCCCGAGACCGCCAGCATGCCCCCAAGAGGCCCCCAAGAACTTCCGGAAGGCCCCCAAGAGGCCTAATTAAGACCCCAAGAGGCCACCGAGAGCCCCAATACACCCCAAAACTCCCTCCAACCGAAAGGCCTCCCAAGAGATGCCAGCATGCATCTAAGAGGCCTTTGACCTACAACCCGTTCACGATGGCGGGATGAGCCGAAGGCCACTAGAAGCTATTTCCGCATACTCGCCTGTTCGATCTGAAGAGCATGCGAGACGACCCACGAGACCCCGAAAGCCCACCCAAGAGAGTCCCCCAGGCCACCAAGAGGGGCAGAAGAGCCGCCCGAGAGACCCCCAAAGAGGAGGAACTCGAACTGACAGTTGGAGCCCTCGACCCCCAGCGCAGCATGGCCATCGAGACCGACAGCAGGCCCCAAAGAGGCCCCCGAAGGATCCCCTGAGACCCCCAAAAAGCCCCCCACCAACCCAGCCCCAAGAGGCAATCCAAGAAGCCTCTTCCCCACGACACAGGCAAGGTGGCAGAATGGGCCGAAGGCCGCGTGCGGCTCCAGGGACATCAGGGCGCCTCCAATATTGCCAAGGATGCCGCCTCCTCCTGACCGCACCGTCATTAACACCACCTGGCCGTCTCCTCCTCAGCATCCTCTTCCTCATCCTCCTCATCCTCCTCATCCTCATCCTCATCCTCATCCTCAGCAGCAGCTCAACAGCAGCAGCAGCATCATCATCACCATCATCAGCATCATCATCATCAGCATCATCATCATCACCATCATCATCAACATCATCATCATAATCAGAGTCATCATAAGCAAAATCATCATCATCATCAGCAGCATCATCATCACCATCCTCATCATCGTCAGCATCATCAGCATTATCATCATCGTCATCAGAATTATCAGTGTCATCATCAGCAGAAGCATCATCATCACGACCACCACCACCACCATCACCACCACCATCATCATCAACATCATCAGAATCGCCACCATCGTAATCGTCATCGTAATCGTCACCATCATCACCACCGACAACAACAACAACAACAACAACAACAACAACAACAACAACAACAACAGCATCAGCATAATCATCATCATCATCATCATCATCATCATCATCATCATCATCATCATCATCATCATCATAATCATCATCATCATCATCATCATCATCATCATCATCATCATCATCATCATCATCATCATCATCATGGTATCAGCAGACAGCAACAGCAGCAACAGCATTACCATCATCATCATCACCACCATCATCATCATCATCATCATCATCTTCATCAGCATCATCATCACCATGCACATCTTGATCATCATCAGCAACAGCATCATCATCATCATCATCATCATCACCATCACCACCACCATCATAACCATAATCATAATCATGATCAGCATCACCATCATCATCATCATCATCGTCATCGCGGCCATGGTGATAGCCATCGTAATCGTCATCCTCATCATCACCACCAACAACATCGTCATCATCGGCATCGTCGGAATCAACAGGCAGCATAATCATCAGCATCATCATCGTCATCAGCATCATCACCATCAGCATCATCATCATCATCATCACCATCATCAGCATCGCCATCATCATCATCGTCATCATCAGCAGCGGCAGCAGCGTCATCATCACCTCCATCTTCATCATCAGCACTAGCAGCGGCATCACAATCACCATCGATCATGATAATCAGCAGCATCCACATCGTCATCGTCATCAACATGTTCATCTTCATCCTCAACGTCAATATGATCATCAGCATCAGCGTCAGCATCATTATCGCCATCGTCGACGTAATCATCATGATCATCCGTACCATCATCAGCAGCAGCATCACAATATTCATCATCAGCACCATCATCAATAACATGATCAGCATCATCAGCAGCATCAGCATCATCATCATCAGCATCATCATCATCGTCATCATCGTCGTCATCATCATCCTTACTTATTATCATCCAAAACATAATCCCCACCCACGTCCACGTCCACGTCCACGTCCACATCCACATCCAAATCCTCCTAATTACTAACTCCTCGCTTTTTTTCCCTCCCTCTGGTGCCCTTCGCTCAGCTGTGCACGCTGCAGAGCGGGACGAACTCCTGGCCGACGCCCACGCCGAGGTCGGGGAGCGGACAGAGAGACGCCCAACCCTCGAACCCACACAGAGGACGGGAGGATGGAGACGGGGACGGAGGAGGACCCACACTGGTAAGGCTTCGGGTTACGCACAGACAGCCATCCCAGGTAGTCCCAGCTGGCCTCAGCAGGACCCCGAGTGGTTCAGGGCAGTCTCAACTCCTGGCACCTCCTCAGGCGGCGTCCCTGGGGCGCTCCGCGCCCCAGGCTTGGGATGCTAAGACCGCTCTGGACTGCTCGGGGGGCTGCCATCTGGGACTACTCGGGGGGGCCAGCCGGGACAACCTAGGGAGGATGTCGCTGCGCAACCCGCAGGTTCACCAATCGCCGAACGTTGCGCGTCGCGCCCCAGCGGTGCGCGGCGCGCGGCATCCCCGCGCCCCAGCGAGGGCGCCCTCGAGAAGGGGCGCCCGGCGAGGCGCGAGGCACGGAGATCTTCGCGCCCCAGCGGGCGACTCAGCACACGCGCCTCCCGATCCCGTCCCGCCACCGCGCGCTCGCGCTCCTGCCAGGTGGGTCTGGGGGCGGGCGGGCCCCAGCAAGATCGACTCGCATCGTCGGACGGAACCGAGAGCGGAGCGGAGTCCCAGCGAAAATCGTCCCGCATTGAAGCCAAATGGCATCGCGGCGCCTGGCTCTGGCTGGCCCTGGCCGATGCTGGTGAATCGAGCCAAAGAGGAGTAGGAGGAGGAGGAGGAGGAGGAGGAGGAGGAGGAGTCGAATTGGAAGCGCGGCCCCAGCCAGCGAATCGAGTACCAGATCACCGAATGAAGTTCGCACCTCGCGCCCCGCAATGCTCGTCGCGCGGGTACCTTCGCGCCCTCGCGCACTCGTGCCCAGGAGAAGGCCGCCTCTCCAACCCAAGCCCGCGACCCACGCTGCGCGAAGGCCAGCTCTCTTCGCGCCCCAGGGAGTGACCTGAGAGCCGCATCGAGTCGGATCGTTCGAATGGGGGATCGACTACAAAATTGCTTTACCCACCCGAAATTGATATTCTCGTCGAATGCGCGAGAAAAATAAGGAGAATGCTCGTAGATCTACGAGCAATCCGCGTATTTGTCGTAGACTCGGCGAGAAAAATCAAGTTTGAGGCGAATCAATTCTGGAGTCGATCCCCTACTCGAGTCGTGGGCGGCCCCGGCGGGTCTGGGGGCAAGCGATCTCTCCCCGGCTCCCCAGGAAGCCCTCCAGCTGAGTGGCGTGGCCCCAGCCCTCCGGCACGAACAGCAGGTCCCCGGCGCGCTGGTCGGCCTCCAGCAGCTGCCCTGCGGCCTGGTGCGCCTCGCGCGCCTGCGAGCGCACCCAAGAGCTCACCGGCTGCAGACTCCAGTAGGCGTGCTCCGGCGGCAGCAGGAACCAGCGCTTGCGCCCCACGAACAGCGCGTTGAGCGCGGCGTGGTGCGTGTGCATCGGCGCGCCGGCCCCCCCGTAGCCGATCCCCAGCTGGGGCACGCGGGCGTACGCGCAGAGCCGCTCGAGGGCCGCCTGTCCCAGCGGCGCTACCTCCGAGAGCGCGTCGCGCCTCCTCCGCAGCACCGCAGCGTCGAACACGTAGCTCGGGGCCTCCTGGCCCGAGGAGCCGCGCAGGGCGGGGCTGCCCAGGAGCTCTGACAGCGGAGCCACCACACCGCCTGGCAGGCCCAAGCCTTGGGCGTATGGCACCGGCCCAGCGGACAGCCTCTCCTGGCCCAGCAGCGCCTCCACCGAGGCAGGCGCTTCAGCCCAGCGCGCGGCGCCCAGATGCCTGGCACCCCCTGGGATGATGGCGGGGCGGCCTGTGGCGACAAAGCCGCGGAACAGCTCCTCCAGGCTGGCCGCTGGCCCGGAGGCCGCCGCGAGCCGGGGGACCTGTCATAGCTCTGGTCTTGCAGAGGGGCTGCAGTGAAAATATACACGAACTTCAGCACATGAAAAGCGCAACCACGACGAGGGAGAAACTCCTAAAATTCCACATGATTTGCCCAAAGTTTCATTTCCCGACTTGAAAAAGAGCGCTCGAAACTCACAGATTCACATGGAAATCTGGGGCTCGATCTCACTGTCCCGATGGGATCCCGCTCTGCGAGAATGGCGCCATGAGGGAAGCGGCGAAGAACGGCATGAGATAAGATGTTTCGCCATCGGGGACGCCCGTCCCAGGCAGGCTGGCAAGCTGCCACCCCTGCGGTGGCACGTCAGGGCAGACACTGTCCAGCCGCCCTGGGACGGGCACCCCTGGCAGCGGAAACGTCTCTCTCACGCCGCTGCTCGCCCGCCGGATGAGACCTGGGCCTCGCGGGAGAGCTCGGCGTGGGCCGCGGCGATGCTCCCGGCGCTGTGCCCGAAGACGTCGCTGCCGTCCGCCTCGGGCGCGCCCTCGCGCAGCGCCTCGGCCACCGCCAGCTGCCGCGCAGCCGCCGCCACGTGGGCCGGCGTGCGGCCCTGGGCGTCGCGGGCGCGCCTGCAGGCCCCCTTCGACAGGAGCAGCTCGATCACCTGGGAGGGCGCCGGCTATGCCAGGCAAGCGCGGTCCCCTGCTCGCAAAGTGCCTGCTCGCAGATGGCCCGGATCCGCCGAGGGAGGATCCACGATCCATGACGATGTGCTCTGTGGACGTTTGCGAGTGGGCGCTTTGCGAGTGGTGGAAGGCCCTGAGCGGCGATCAAGAAGGGGTCTTACGCGAGGTAGCACAGCGGCCTTACGCGGCGGCTTACGCGGGCCGCTGACGCGGCACGCTGCATTGGAGACGAGGGCGCTGACGCGCGACCTCACGCGGGCAGCCTGCGCGCCCATGTCGGCGCAGCCGACCCCTTCGTCCTGCGTCGCCCACCTGAAGCCAACATGTGTTTTTCGGACGCTTGCGAGTATCGGGAGCGGCCAAGAGGGGGGTGTCCAAGGGGGGGGGGTGCAAATCATGACCGGCGGCATGTGGGCGGCCCCGCGGGGGGGCCAGGGACGTAATGAAGCAAGAAGAGGCGCCATGAAATCTGGGGAAATATCATGGCCCCCGCCATGATATCCACCCCCCTAGTCATCACCCCCCTCTTTTCCGCCCCCGAGAGTAGGAACCGAGCGAGTAGTGGAAAACGCGCCCGGTGAGGCCATGCACCTGCACCGACCCTGGCCAGCCTCGGCCTCGCCGGCATCGGCGCAGGTGCACGGCCGGTGCCCTCCGATCACCGGCCAGTCCCCAGCGGCCGCCGCGTAGTGCAGGGGGCCGCGGCCCGCGGCGTCGCGCAGCTCCACGAGGGCGGGGCCCGCGGGCGCCAGCAGCAGCGCGCCCGCGGCCTCGAGGCGCCACCGCGCGGCCGCGCGGCGCGCGGCGGCGCCCACCGCGGCGTCGCTCGCCGCCGCGCCCGCGGGCGCCGTCGAGGCCGTGAGGCCGCCCAGGGAGGAGCTCGCGGTTGCGCGGTAGTCGGCCCCTGGCCCAAGCAAGGGAAGGGACTGCCCGTGCGGGGCACAGCTCCCACCGGCCCTTCAGGGCGTGGGTGGTCTCAGGAGCTCGCTCTGCGCCCCCCCCCCCCCCCCCTGCCACCACCCCCTCCCCCATGCCCCCCTGCCCCTTTCCCCCACCCTCTCCCCCCTACCGCTGCCCCCTGCCTCTGGGTCTGGAGCCTTCGGGGAAGCGGGTTTCCCCTCTCCCTACTCCCTCCCCCTGGGTCTGCCACCCCCCCTTGCGAGGTGTCAGAGGTCCTTTTTGGCACCCCATGGCTCCAAGATGGCCTCAGAGCACGAGATGGCATCCAAGATTTCTGAAGATATCCCAAGATGGTTCAAGATTGCCTCCAACATGCCTCCAAGAGCCCGCGAGAGCTTACCAAAACGGCCGAAAGTACCCTCAGAGCTCCTCAAGTAGGCCCCCAGGAAGCAAACATTCATCAAAACCGCTATGCGTTTGTCCATTTTTTCTATCGTCGCTTTTTCTCTTGCGATGATCTCTAGAGGCCTCAAGATTGCTCCAAGATGGCCCAGGATGGCCCAAGGAGGGGCCCAAGAGGGGCCAGACGGCCACAACAGCACCTAAGACCACCCTAGGAGCGCACCAAGAGGGATCCAAAGGGCCAACGTCCCGGCCCAAACGGGGAGACGGTTCTTGAGTACCCCCATCGTTTGATCGATGGCCTCCAAGACAGACCCAAAAGGGCCCCCAAGACCTCGAAAAGGGCCCCAAGAGGGCCCCAAGAGAGCCCCATGAGAGCCCCAAGAGGGCCGAAGAGGCCCAACAATGCCCGCAAACGCCTCCAAGTCGCTCCCTGGGCGATAGATCGCAACGGTTTTGACACTGACTCCTGTCATCATCGCCGTCGTCGTTGTCGTCGTTCTGGCCGTCGTCGTCGTCGTCGTCGTCGTCGTCGTCGGTGGCCCAGGGCACGCACGGCATAATGCAGACACCCCAGGCAATGACAGGCAACCACTCAACCAGGACGACCACGAGGAGCCAGGAAACGCACGCAACAAAAACGCACAGGGAGCCTGTGGCTGATTCGGTTGAGTGGTTGCCTGTTGTCGCTCCCTGACTGGATCCTCCTCAGTGTCGGAGTCAATTCGCGGTAGTCGCACTCGTAGTCCTAGTCGTCAGCATCGTCGTCTCCGTCGTCCTGCTACACATCGCCGATCAGGGCAGCTCGCCTGGTGTCTGTGTTGGGATGGGCTGGTGGGGACACGTTTTGGTCAACAGGCTCGCGGGGCGGGTCGAAAGCCGTCCGAACACTTGTCGGGCCGCGACTAGGCAGCAGGAAAAGCTGGTGTGGAGGGGACACGCGAAGCGTCAAGAATCCCACTTGTCCTTTGGGTTAAGGTGATTTACCTATATGTTGACTCCCTCTTCCAAAACCCTCTTCCCTTCGGGAAAGGACCCTCCCCCACCCCTCCCTGAGGTTTTTGCCGGGACGGGCCGCGAGGTGTCAGGGCGCCCAAGATGGCCCAAGAAAGCTCCAAGAGGTCCTCCGATGCTTCAAGATGGCAACTAAAATGGCTCAAGAGAGCCGACGATGATTCAATGTAGCTTTCGACATACCTCCAAGACGCCCGACAAAGGCACAAGAAAGTTCCAAAGACTCTCGGAGCCGCCTCAGGACCGCTCCAAGAGGCTAAAATCACTCAAAAACAAAACAAAACAAAAAACATCATGGTGGTTAACTTCTCGCCTTTTCTCTTCCTATGGCCTCAAGATGGCCCAAAAGAGCCCCAAGAGGACCCCCAAGAGCACCCAGGAGGATTCCAGGAGTGTCCTAAGAGGCGACTTTGATTTGTTGTTTTTTGTTTCCCCCCCGCGCGGACGGTCCTCTGGGGTAGTCGCACTCCGTGCTGCGTTGGTACGGCGGCGGGCCTTGCAAGAGGCGCCTCGGAATTACTATGCCAATGGGGCACGGCGGCGGAACTTGCCTAAGAGGCGACTTTGATGGCCCCAGAGAGGCAAGGCGAATTGACACATGGCCCCCAAAGGGGCTCCAAGAGGGTTCAAAGAGGGTTCCAAGACCCCCCGAAGGGCCCCAAGAGGACCCATGGTACTTTTTGCTCGCGAGCGCAAGCGGAAGAGCCGCGGGGGGAAGGCCAGGGAAGGAGCATGCCACTTCTTGACAAAACCTTGCCCCGATTTGTGGCAGCCGCAATCGCCAAGGCGACCTCCAAAACCGACCCAGAAGTTTGCATGAGCGGCGAGCACATCCGTATCCGCGCCCTCGCGGTCCAGGTTCCGGGGCGCGGTCCCCCGGACACGCGGTCGCACAGATACGTTCCGCGCGGGGCACCCGCGAAAACGCGCGCCGTATCCGCGGGGTCGCGGCCCGAGGGCCCGGCCGGCGAGGCCGCGGATAATACGGATGCGTCTTCTGCCCACGAGGCTTGGTCCGGGGCCGGATACCACGCAACGAGCTCGGGAGGCCCCGGCAGTGGCGCCGGGCCGCCTCACTGCTCTGCAGCAGCGCCGCCAGCCGGTAGCGCGGGTAGGCGAGGAGGGCGCAGAGCAGCGGCGTGCGCAGGTCCGGGGCGCCGTGCAGGGCGCTCTCCCACAGCAGCCCCGGGTCCGCCACCGCCGGCGGGCTCCAGTCGGAGGCGACGAGCAGGGCGAATGGCCCGGGGGGGATGAATCGGCAACACGCAAGAGTGACCCTGGGCAAGATTGACCTGTGGTGCGCGGCTTCTGGAGGGCCGCGAGGGGGCCAAACACAAGCGCGCAAGACGCCACTGCCGCCTCGCGTTCGGCGATCGGGGGACCCCATTTGGCCCGCACCAAAAGTCACTCCGGCGAAAGGTCACTCTTACGTCTAGTCGAACGACGACCGTCCATGTCTTCGGGGAGGCTCCCGGGCGTCTGGTCCACGGTCCATGTCTTCGGGGAGGCTCCCGCACGTCTTCCCGGCGGGCACCAACTATACACCCACACCGATCCTGGCCAGGATCACCCGGGCCCGGGATCGGTGCATACGCCTTCCTGCCTATAGCAGGAAACCATATACACCGATCCTGGGCCCAGGATCGGCCTGGCCAGGAACGGTGTAGGTGTACAGTTGGTGCACTCCAATCTTCGGGGAGGCTACCAGACGAATACATGCATTGCCCTTCCTTTGGCTGCTCGCCCCCCTCGTCGCCTCCGATCCAGGACCGCCGCCACGGCAGAGCCTCCCGGCGGTCCACCAGGGAGGCGACCGCGCCCCAGTCCGAGGCGCTGCCGCCGTCCAGGCGCCGGAAAAGCTCTCGCGCGGCCGCAGCGTCGCTGCCAGCCAACGCCACGAAGCTGCCGCGGGCCCAGCCAAGCAGCCGCGAGAGCGACATCCCAGCCCCCAGGGGTGGAAGAGGGTCGTGGAGGACGAGGATTGGCGGCGAGCGAGAGGGGGAGTGAGAAGGGGCGGGCCTTCTCAGAAGTCTCGGAAGCTCCCCGGCCCTGTGAGAAGTTTTCTAAGCCTTCCCCGAAGAAAGAAGAAACCTCTCGGAAGGCGCGAGGACTTCTGAGAAGTCCCGCCGCCTTCTAGGAAGGCCTTCTCCTTCTCACTTCCCCCCTTCGCTCGCCGCCAAGAGGAGGGGCAGCACAGGGCGTGGTGGAGAATCAGCTGCTCACAGCTGGTTTCCCCCGCGCCTCCCCGCGCCCGAGGCGGCCAGATCTCGAGACCAGCTGAAGCCTGGCGGCGGGGCCGAAGCCAGCTGCACGCAGAAGATTTCATTCCGCCCCCTCTCACACCCTCCCTGTCTTCTGCCCCGAGAGGCCGGCGGGGAGGAGCAATGTCCTCTCGAGCCAACACGGCCACACGGGGAAACGACGACGATGCTCAGCCCTGGAAAGACGGGGCTGAATTCTCGGTTTGCCGCCTGCGTGATTACAATGACCAGATGTGTTTGCGAAGTACTGCGTACATAGAAAAGTAAGTACATCCGACACCGTATCATTGGCACTGCGTGGAGTGTTGTCAGGTCCCTTGGAATTCTTTGCATCGAGTACTCGAAATACTTCGCAAAGAGCACATAGGCCTAAGAGACGGATCGCCCCGCGCGAATTATTAGGCAGGCATGTCGCGTGACTTGCCTGCGGCCAGAAAGCTCCAAATCTAGCAGAGGAGCTCCCAAGGGGGCCCGACGACGGTCCAACAGGCTTCGATACAACGACGGTTCCGAGGCGGGCCGAGAGGGCGCCAGGACGGCCCAAGAAGACCCAAGACGCCTCAAGAACGATCCAAAATCCGCCGACCCTTTGGCGTGTGTGAGGCGCTGTCGTCGTTTTCTTCGTCGTCGTCGTCGTCGTCGCCAGTCCCGAGAAAATTGAGGAACGTGGGTGAGAGAGGGGGGAGGAGGGAATTGGGATAGAGGGCGTGGGGTAGGGGGTCCCGGGTCAGACGAACTACCCCCGCCCCCCTGGGGCCCGGGCGGGTCCCAGGTGGTGGTCCCACCTGTGGACACAGGGGACAGGGAGGGGGTCCCCCTGTGGTTGGGGGCCCGCCCCGGTCCCGGCTCCGGCCACGTCCATGGCCACGGCCCCGGCCCCGACCCTGGCCCTGGCCGTGGCCGTAGCCCTGGCCCCAGCCCCAGCCAAGTGAGTCAGTTGCCAACATGGCGCCAAGCGAGAGCGCAATCCGCGCAACAACGAAAAACAAAAATAAAAAACAAACAACAAAAAAAAACAACAACAAAAAAAACCTCCGGGGGAAGCTGTCATAACAAGTTGTTGTTTCTCCCCTTCCACAACAATTGTTCCACTGCTCGGGGGGAAGGGTGTGTCAATCCTCGCTATTGATATGCACCCCCTCCCTCACCCGATCGGCGACCAAGGCCGATAAGTGTACACACCCCGCCACCCCTGTGCAAAATCTTGGGTAATCTTCCGAGGGGGCGCGAACATGTTGTATTGTTGTTGATAAGGATGGTGGGGGTGCCAGCATGTGGCGTGCTGTGCGCAGGACCACCATATGTGCAAAAAACAATACAAACCGCACGTCGAAGCTAAATCTGGACCCTGCGCGGGAACCTCACGATCACGTTGCATTAGTTGTTGGCGGGGACGGCAGGGGTGCTGGCATATTGCCTGCTGCGTGCAGGTCCACCAAACACCATGATGGCGTCTACGCCGCGATTGCGCACTTGGTTTTCGACAGGGATGGTAAAAGGGCCGACATGTTTTCCGAAGTGCGTGGGCACACGTTGCACACTCTGCGCGTGCCCCGAGCGTGGCGCACCTGGCGCGGCTGGAGCACGCGGAACACTTGGCGCACGCGGAGCACGTGGCGCACACCACCGTGCCTGCCACGCTTTGGCCCCAGGGACGCCTGGTGCGCTCGGCGTGCGTAGCACTCAAGGCGCCCGTCGCCCTACCGTCGCGCACCCGGGGCCTATAATGGTTTTCAGTAGCTGTCCAATCAGAAAACACCACTGCACAAGCTGAGATTCGGGTGCTACTTTTGCGTTGGGATGGCGAAAAGGAGGGAGCCAGACGGTCTGCGCCTAGGAAGGGTGTCTTGACCCCTCCCCTCTACCCCCATACCCTGGGTATGGACAGGGGGGGCGAGGGGTCAGAACGTCCAGGATTGCCCAAGAGAGGAGGCGAACAGCACTGATCATCCCCAGGTTTCTGAAGAAATTTGGCCTCCGCAGGGGGCCGGGGGGCCGAAACAAATCGTTTCCCTTGATTTGTTTGCGCAGCCAAAGCTCTGCGCTCCTGACACGCTTCCACAAGGGTTGTTTCATTGCGTGTTCCTACAGTTCCGTCAATGTGGCAACTCCCTGGCGGTCGTTTGTGGGCTGGCTGGTGGGGAGACGCGAAGCGCCAAGAATCCGCACGGAAGTGCAAAGCGAGAGCGCCATTCCCGACATCCGAGAGGCCCTAAAGAATTCTCAAAGAAACTCGAATAAGCGTCGCAATCCCAACCTGGATCACGATGCACTGCTACGCGGGCAACGGCGGCGGGGGGTCCTGTGAATAGCTGGGCGTTCTTCAGATTCGGGAACCGTCACACATTAAAAACATTCATGGTAAGACTGTTCGCTCTTCTTTCTTCGCGCATCAATCAAAATTCTGAACCCAAACCATCGACACCTGTCCAATTCGTCTTCGGTCGCGCCACTCTTGGAAGTAAATACCCCTTGCCTGCCACATGCCCTTAGCACGGTGACGAGGAGGAAGAGAAGGAGAAGGGATAAGAAAAGGGAGAGAGCGAGGAATAGATGAGGAAACGAGAACGAGGGGGAGGCAAGAGGAAGGAAGGATGATTGAAGGCTTTACATCCGGCACCGTGCCTCTGGGCACGGAGTGGGCGCCCTCAGGTCCTTCGCCTGATCCCTGGAGCCGCAGTAAGGAGTCACGAAAGTCCAAATATCCTAGGGCTTGTCGCGCGCCCCCGTTGCGTTTCCCGCCCCACGAGGCCCCAACACGGCCCAAGAAGACCCCACGTCGCCGAAAGATCGTTCCAACACGCCACAGAAGGCCTCAAGATGACCCCAAGGGCCTCCTAGGCCCCCCACGAAGCCTCCAAGAGGCCTCACAGGAGGCCTGCCACGAGGGCCCCGAGAGGCAACAACAACAACAAAACTCCTTTGATGTTTTGAACGAATTGGGCGTTCTCGCCTTTTTGGCGGAGGCCCCACGGGGCGCCCAGGAGGCCCCAAGAGGCTCTCAAGAGGCCCCCGAAGGACCCGAAAGGCCCCGAGAAGCCCCCACAAGGCCCAAAAGCTGCCCCAGAAGCATCGAAACGGCCCCCAACGGCCTCCAAGAGGCCCCCGAAAAGTCCCCCGCGAGATCGCAACGAACATTGAACAGGCTTCATATCCACCGCTTAGGCACGGTGGCGGGATGGGCCGATGGCCATTCAATATTTAGCAGGAGAGTGTGGGGGGAGAGGCAATTTGTTTGGCAAGACGATGGGCGGGCCGGCCTCGCCGGCAAGTCGGGCGGGCGGACCGTAAGTCTCCAGCGCGGCGACGCTCGACGGCGACGCCGGCCAGGGGGGGGGGGCGGCACCCAATCAACGTTGGCCGAGGCCGCGACCCGACGCCGCCTTGCCGAATCACCGATCCGCCACGTCAACCGACGCTGGCGGCTGGCGCGCCAGGGCGCCGGCCGCAGAGCCTGGGCACCACGCTTCTGTCGAGGGTGGCGGGTGGGAGAACGCTGAACTGCGACCGCGGTCGCTTCCGTTGAAATGCGACAACGGACGCGCCGCGCGTCGCCCCCCCCAGAAGTGGGCTAAAGCCGCGGCGTGGCAAGCAGAGGGCAACACCCCGGGCGGGCGCCCTACCCCAGATGCAATTATGGGTAGGTAGGATGCTGCAAGCATGACGACATGACCAGGCACTTCATATCCCGCCCCCGGCCATGCAGCAGAATGGCGGGATGACGACCGTGCTCGGAGAGGGAGCGAGCGAGACATGGCCCGACGCACGGCCGCGCGGCAAGCCGGCAAACCGCGCGGGAGCCTGGCCCGCGCGACGGGGCGGCGGCGGCGCGGCGGGCGGTCACGCAGCCGCCCGCCGTCACGCGTCGCGACACAGGAGGGGCACCTACCCCGAACCAATCAACTGATGGCTTGCAAGAACAATCTCCAGCGCGGCGACGCTCGACAGCGATGGTAACCAGGAGGGAGGAACGGCACCCAATCGACGTTGGGTGAGGCCGCAGTCCGACGCCCCCAAGCCGGATCGCCGGTCCGCCACGACAGCCGACGCCGGCGGTTAGCGCGCCAGGGCGCCGGCCGAAGCACACGGGAACCGTGCTCAACGCCGCGGCCCCAGGCGCAAAGCCCCACACACTGCCACAGCGGGCCCGCGGCAGCAAGCAGGCCCGCAGGAACCCAGTGTCAGGCCGAAAACCGGACGCAGACCCGCAGCACGCGAGGGGGCGGGCGACAAACAAGACGCGCGCGAGCCAGCGTGCGGGGAAGAGGGCGAGACGGGCACCGAACTGCCCGCGTGCTCGGCGTCGCTCGACGCCGCAGGAACCCTTGCCTCAGATTCGTCGTTGCTGTGCGACGCGACGAAGTGCGCCTCAGCGATGGCTTGGCGCGCTCCATCTTCCCGACGTCAGTATAGCGAACCCATGCTGACATCTGCCACTCATCGGCTTCTGAGATACGGGTGGCACGGCCGCCGAACGCCACGGCGACTTGAGCATGGCCCCTCCAGAACGAGTACCATAGGCGTCTGCTCTGAATACACGACGGACGCTCCGTGCGGACCAGCCAGCCAATGGAGCGCCACCGACAGCCCGACAATGCATCCACGCGCCCAGGGCGTGCACTGGGCACGCGGCGCGCAAACAATTGCACCGGCACTCACGCACGCGCGTCGTCCGCTTGTCGCGATTCTTGCGCTTGGCCAGAAATAAAACGGCGGCTTCTTCGTCGGCAAACAGACTGGCGCGCATCCGTGAGGCATCGGAGGGTAGACGAGGGAGAGATATGCAGATGACACCACAAAAAGAATGCCCAGGCCGCGCTCTGCTAGCAACGCGCCTTGGCGTTCCAGCAGCCGCGCAGGCGCGCCCATGCGGATTGCCATGCGAGCTCGCGCAGACCAACTGGATCGATTCTCGATGGCCACGTTTTAGCCCCCGCCAAAGACGGGCGCGAGAAAGCCTGCGCGACGTGGTAGAAATTCTTGAGATGCGGAAGATAATTGCAAAACGCTGCGCGGCAACGGAACGTTGTTGACCGTCGCCAGACGGCCGAAGCTCACTGCCCCTGCGCTGCAAGACTTCGCGCGCAAGCTTTACCCAGCACTCGAAGCCGCTGCTGACATGCGAGATCGAGCGGGGACCCGACCCGAGCAAGGCTCTTTTCCAAGCTTCCTGGGCCCACGCAGGCCACTCCTCGGTCAATGCAACAACAGCGCGCGCTCTTGCGATCTCACTGGGCGGGTCGCCCATATGACGCGAAGCCTGACATCGCTGCCCGAATAAATCGGCGCACCACTGCAACTGAATCCAACGCCAGGCTGCGCCTGGGCCGCCGGCGGGCCCTCGGCCCAGCCGTCGGCGGTCCTGGGGGCGGCACTGGCCATGGTCACCCTTCGCGAGCGGCGGCACTGAGCCGGCGGCGTTGCGCGGACCGCGCACAGGGCCAAACAGACGCGGCGACGCTCCGCACGAGGTGGCCAGGGCCTCAAACCCCAAGTGCTTGACGACGAGGAATCCGAGCTGGATGGGCACTCTGGCTGGAATGTGGCCCGTTCCGCGCGGCCGCCTCTTCCTGGCAATATTCCCAAGCAGTTCCCGGCCCGGCAAATAACTGCGAGAGGTCGTCATCGAGCCGCCCCTGGTCGCACATACGCCTCCTCCCGCAGTGGTGATACGGCGACAAACAGCCCAGTGGCCTGCCATGCTGCCTCTCGCCAACGCAGGGCGACCCGCTGGACTCGGCCCGGGGCCCGAAGAAACTTCCCTGAGCGGCGCTTTGCGGACAACACCAGACCAGCACGACACTTGTTTTACCAACCGAAGAGGGGCGCGCCCCGCGGCGAACCAGACCAGCACGACACGCCGCGCCCTTACGGAGCAAGGAAATGCAAGCATGGCGCGCCCGCACGCCGCGCGCATCTTCGATAACCCTTAGAAGCAGCTGTCGCAGGGCAAACTCAGCGATGTCAGAGAGGCGAACAAAGCCCAGGAAGTCCTCGGCCTGCACACCATCGAGATGCCGCAGCGCGCTGTGCCCGGTTGACCACAAAGCGTGGCAGACCGCAACCAGATGAACACGCGGCACATCGCTCAGCACTTCGCTCAGCTGAGCGTCGAGCGCCTCACGCGGCATAATCCAAGAAAGGCCCTGCGCGACCGGATGACTCGCGCTGCCTTCACTTGCAACCAGAGCGGGCATAGCTCTGCCCAGATCGCAATGCTGCTCGGCCGACTCCAAAGGCGAAGCCAGCCAGCGCTCCCATCGCCTGCACGCGCCCTGCGCGTTTCCTCGCTTGGTCGCGCAAACATGCACGACGCGGCCGAGAACGCCGCCGAACGCGCCTCGCGCCACACCTTACGCGCCACGGAACGCGCGCTGGCGCGCATCAGTGCATGCACTTGCTTGGGCAGAAACGCCGAGACGTCATTGGCGAAAAACTCAAACGAGCGCGCAACCCCCCCCCCGCCGAAGGGGCGAATCTGGCGCAGTCCTTCGCACGATATGCAAGAGTCCGTTGTGCGCCAAATTCCTTGCACTCATGCGTCGATTGGCCCCGCCAGTCGCGCCCGCGCCAGGGCAGGACGCGGGCTTTTATCGAAGCGCTTCGCCGCGCGACAGGACAAGCGCCCCGACGGGTTCGCAAAGCTCCGTGCTGTATCTGGCGAGGACGGCGCCAATGCGTACACATGCACCAAAGAAACTGCGTGGCGAAAGCGCGGCCACCTTCTTTGCACGTGTAAAGTCGCCCCACATTGCCCCGATGTTGGAGTCGTATGTTGACTTTGAGCTCGGGCGCCTGTCAGGTGTGTCCCGAAAGCCGATGGGCGTCAGCTCAGTTTCGCGCGCCAGTAAGGCCCGGTCATTCCGAAGCACATCGGGCTGCTTTGCGACTCCGCATCGGTCCACGGCTGGAGTCGCACGGGAGCATTGCGCGCTACGTCGATGATACTTGGGCGCCGGAATCCGTCGAGCAATCGATGCAAACTTGCACGGCGAGGCGAAGTTTGGCGGCGCACTTGCATATACGTGTGGAACGGGCTCCTCCGCGTGTCGTTCGTCTGGCAGCCGCGTTTACTATGCGTACTCTTACTAGTTTTTCACGGTCTGCTACCAGAGCTTGAAACAGAAAAACGTTCCGTATGATTGTTTCCTCTCCTGGTATTTCTACTCCTTCTCCTTCTCTCTTGCTCCATCTGCTCCTTCTCCTCTTTCGCTCCTGCTCCTCTCTCTTTCTTCTTCTCTGATCATCTCCTCCTACTTATTATCCTCCTCCTCCTTCTCTTCCTCGGCCTTCTTACTATTCTCACTCCTTCTTCTCCTCCACGTCCTCTTCCATGAAACTGCACCTTCGCGCGCGCGGAATGCGAGATAGCCGCGGCTGAGGGGGGAGATCAAGAAAGGCATCGTCATCTCTGGAAAAATTAATAGAGTACGAATCATTATCTGGTTCCAACTCTGAAATCGCGACGAGTTCGGGCATCTGGATACTTGAAACTAGCGCGTCTAATGAATTCCTTCCGAGTGCTGTCAAACAGCGCTGTAGCTCATCGGCAGCTCGAGTTATCTCATGAAAGTTACCATGATCTTTCTAGAATTCAGCGGAGTACGAATAATTGTTCTGGCCCAGCTCTGGTAGCAGACCGAGCTCAGGCGGCTAGATACTTTAGACTAGCGCTTCGTATAATTTTCTTTCAAACTACGTGACAAACAGCTCTGTAGCTCATCTCCAGCTCGAGTTGCGTTCAGAAGACCATCACCATCTCTGAAAAAAAAAGCAGCATACAAATAACTGTTCGAACCCAGCTCTGATAGCAGGCCCAGTTCAGGCGTCTGTCTAGATACTTTATTTAGACTAGCGCGCATGATGATTTCCTTCTGCTCGCTGTGCCTCGAACGGCTCCGTAGCTCCTCTGCAGCTCCAGTGTAGCAATGAAACTTGCCACGATCTCTAAAAAAATGCAGAGTACGAATAGTTGTCGGACCCATCTCCGATAGCAGACCGAGTTCAGGCGTCTAGATGCTTCAAGCTAGCGCCCCTGATGATTTCCTTCCGATTGCTGCGACGAACAGCTCTGAAGCTCATCTGCAGCTCGAGTTAAGTCAAGAAAACCATCGCCCTCTCAAAAAAATACCAGACTACGAATAGTTTGTCGGACCCAGCTCTGATAGCAGACTGAGGTCAGGCGTCTAGATACTTTAAAATAGCGCGCCTGATGATTTCCTTCTGATTGATGTGCCTAACAGCTCTGTAGCTAGTCTGCAGCTCGAGTTAAGTCAAGAAACGCATCATAAACTCAGAAAAAAATACGAATAGTTTTGCGGACCTAGCGGACCTAGCTCTGATAATAAACCGAATTCAGGCGTCTAGATGCTTCAGACTTTCGCGCCTGACGTTTCTATAGGTGTGCCTACCAGCTCTGCAGCTCCCCTACAGCTCGGGAAAAGTACAGAAAACCGAAAGCACCTCTGAAGAAGACCCGAACAGCCGATCCCGCCTGAGTGCTTTTGACCGTAATAGGTACCCAATCGACCTGAGATTAAGATAGCGAGCGGGAATAAGATCTAATATGAAGGGAAAAATACTAGAGCTCAAACGAATTGATGAATTTCGAGACATTCAATTTAAATAAATCAAAAAGCGACACAACTTCCGTCGATATTCTTTGCTAGCTAGCCCCCCAGCGCGCCGGAATTACTCCTCGAGATTCGCCGCTAACGCTGTTAGGGAAGCTCTACGAGTCACCTAGCTCTGGTAACAGACCGCTTGATACTTACGCGCCTGACGATTCTACATCGATTAGGTGTGCCTACCAGATCTGCAACTCTTCTGCAGCTCGAGTTAAGTACAAGAAACCGACAGCACCTGCCAAGATGACACAAAACTGCCGATCCCGCCTGTGTGCTTTTTGGCAGTAATATGTACCCGATCGATTTGACATTAAGACGGCGAGCGGGAATGAGATCGAATATGAGGAGAAAAAGTACTAGAGCTCCCAAAAAAAAACGTCGGGATTTTTTTGCCGGCCAAGGTTGTTGCGAGATCGCCGGCTCCCTGTTTCGGCCTTTCCATGGCCGCATCTCGCTGCTGCCGGCATCCTGCGCCGCCCGCCGCCGACAACTCCTGTAGAGTTTCCCTCGGAGCATTAGCGGCGGAGCTAGAAGAGTAACTCAGACAAAAAATCTCGAAAAAGTTTGCATTATACCTCGTGGAGCTAGCTCTTCGACGAGATGAGCTAAGAGGAATTTGGGCGCGGGGTGGAGCTAGTTGGCCGACCCGGCCAGAACGGACAATGTGGTGACCTGGGAGCGGTTTTCCAAAGAGTGTGAGAAATTTGAAAGTTCGCTTTGAGAATCCAGATTTTCGTTCCCTGCAGTCGATGATGGCGCGTTCGATAGTGCAATACTCAGGACTATAGGTGCAGTATTCCGATCCAACAAATTCCCGGAACCAACGTTGTATAAACTCAAATTCAAAAATACATGTGGCGAGTTTTCTACTGAAGCTGGGAGCCGACGGTAAACCGTTAACCAGGCTGTCGCTGGTACCCTCGTGCAGCTATGCGCACGCCGAATGAGTATCTCGTAGAGCACTTCTAGATGCTTGAGATTTACTCGCCTGGCGATTCTAGATGGATCAGGTGTACCTACCAGCTCTGTAGCTATCTTACAATCGAGTTAATTACAGAAAACCGACAGCACCTGTCAAGATGACAGAAAACAGCCGATCCCGCCCCGATGCTTCTTGGCAGTGATAGGTACCCGATCGACCTGATATTTAAATGGCGAAGTGGACAAAGATCGGATATGAGGAGAAAAAATACTAGAGCTCTAACGATTGCTGAATTTCGAGAATTTCAATTTGAATACATCAAATAAAAACAAAACTTCCGTCAAGATTTTTCTGTCAACTAGCCCCCCAGCGCGCCGGAAATACTCTTCTAGCTTCGCCGCTACCGCTCTTAGGGAAGCTCTACGAGTCACATCGAGGAAGCTCTACGAGTTCCCCGCGGTGACCGAGATTGACACTTCACCGCCGGCCCCCAATCTGTCCAGCTCGCTGGGGGTCTAGTTGGCAAAAAATTGCTTCGGAAGTTTTGCATGCGTCTGCTCGGTTAAATTGGACTGGGAGCCGGCGGTAGACCGCATGCTACCAGAGCTTGAACAAAAACTATAGGTTATGCTCCTCGTCCTCTTCCTTCTCCTCTTTCTTCTCTTCCTCTTTATCCTCCATCTGCTCCTCCTCTTCCTTCTCCTTCTCTTTCTGCGCCGCCTCACTTTCCTCGCCCTCGCGCGCGCAGAATGCAAGATTCCCGCGCCAATAGCAGGAGGAAGCTCTACGAGTTCCCGGCGGTAGCCAAGGTTGACAGTTTACTGCCGGCTCCCAGTACCTCGCAGAGCTCTTCGTCATCGATAAGCTAGAGGACTTGCGGCGCCGAGTGGAGCTAAGTGGCCCACCCGGCCCGGGCGGACAATGTGGCAACATTGGGTCGGCTGGGCGAACATTATCAAAAGATTTGGAAATTATTTTTTCAGACCAGTATTTCCGAACCTGTCGTGGGTTATGCCGCGTCTGCCAAGTGGAATTCTCAGGTCCATAGCTGAAGTATCACAATGAAATCAATTCGAGCAACCGACGTCGTATAAAACCGAAAAATACATGTTGCGAGTTGTTAAGCTGACATTCGAGAAGGCCGCGGCCACGGCCACCACGGCCACGGCCACCATGGCCGCGGCCACCACGGCCGCGGCCACCACGGCCACGGCCACCACGGCCCAGGCCAGCACAGCCACCACGGCCACGGCCAACACGGCCACGGCCACAGCCACGCCACGGGCACGGCTACGTGGCCACGGCAACGGCAACGGCCACAGCCACGGCCACGGCCACGGCCACGGCCACGGCCACGGCCACACGGCCACGGCCACAACCACAACCACGGCCACGGCGACGACCACGAGTATGGCCACGACAACGGCCACGGTCACCGGTCACGGCCACAGACACGGCCACGGTCAGCACGACCACTGCCAGCACGGCCACGAACTACCACGGCAATGGCCATCAGCGCCACGGCCAGCACGGCCGCGGCCATCATGGCTACCGCCACCACGGCCACGGCCACCAGCGAGATTAGAAATGTTTTCAAGAAAATTAAACGACGCCCGTTCCTGTAAGAATGTTCCAAAAGCCAGACACCTGGGAAGATTCGAACAAGACTCATTAGATCCCACTGAAGCAGTGAAAGAACTGAGTATCGAAACGAAGGCTCCAATAACTTAGAATATGTGCTATTTGTTTGTGTTTGTACGACATTGATTATTCCAAGTTTTTCGATAGTAGCAGCGACGGACCGGAAAATTTCTCTGCCAGACGCGCCATGACCCGCCTCAGGTGCAAGGAAATCCTGGTTCTTCAAAGAAATTCTGGAATATCTATGTCGCAAAGTCGCACAGGTCATCACATTGCCCCCCCGGGTCGGGTTTGCCATCTAGCTCCACCCCACGCCGAAATTTATCTAGCTGGTCGATGCCACAAAGCTCTACGAGATCTATCTAAACATCTCAAGAAACGACGCCAGCTCATCAAATTGTCTGGGCTGGGTGGGGATGCTAAAGAATGCGTTCCGGCAACCGACTGTTCCTCCACGCTTTTCGACATTAATATTGCAACTACGAGCCTGAGAATTTGACAGGCGAACGCGACACAACCCCCTCCACGTTACAAAAATAGTGGCTTCCAAAACGAACTGTCAAATCTCTCAGAATCTTGAAAAAAACCGACCCCAAGTCATCACATTGTCCGCCCGGGCCGGATTGGCGAACTAGCTCCACCCCGCGCCAGAATTCCTCTAGGTCATCGATAACGAAGAGCTCTACGAGGAGGTATTGTCTGTCCTGGCCGGAATGGCCAGGGTGATTCTGGAACCAGAATCGGGTCGATGCCCTGGGGGTGGGCGCGGGAGATGGAGCGACCTGGGGTTGCTCTTGAGGACCAGTGCTTTTGTATCGTGTAGTGGGTTATACCGCGTCTGTCTGTAAATTCTCAGGTCCGTAGCTGCAGTATTACTATCGCAAGACGTGCTTTTGTATCGTGTAGTGGGTTATACCGCGTCTGTCTGTAAATTCTCAGGTCCGTAGCTGCAGTATTACTATCGCAAGACGTAGGGGAACCAACTTCCTATGAAGCCCCACAAAAGAAATTGTTCAAGTTTTGACGCTGATATTCAAGGAAGCTTCCTCCTCGTGTTCAGCGCACGAATACGCTGTCAAGAGCTCTACAAGGGTCCCGGAGGTAACCTGGTTGACCGTTTATCGCCGGCTCCCAGCCCCACCTTGCTGGTCTTTGCATTTTTACCATACAGCGAAGACTGATAGGTTTCTAATGGTTTCAAAAGAGAGCATCATGACTCCCCAGGGGGGTCTGGGCAGATGCTGGACGGGTGCCGCCGGAATGAGGGGGCGATCTGGGGACTTCCTAGAACGCCATTCCCAGGCCACACTTTGAACCAGAACACCATCCCCAGGCCACATTTTGAATGCCCAAAGCCAACCGTAGGCCACTTCGTGTTCTTCGTCTTCCCAGAACACCTTTTCCAGGCCACACATTGAATGCCCGGGGCCATCTGAAGGCCACTTCATGTTTTTCGTGTTCCCAGAACACCATTCCCAGGCCACATTTTGAATGCCCGGAGCCCACTGTAAGCCACGTCGTGTTCTTCGTGTTCCCAGAACCACATTCCCGTGTCATTTTTTTGAATGCTCGGGGGCAAATGTGGGGCACTTCGTGATCTTCGTGCTCCCAGAAAACCAGTGCTGTGCCATATTTTGAATGCCCGAGCTGAGGCAGGCTGAGGCCGAGGCAGGCTGAGGACGAGGCAAGCTGAGACTGAGGCTGAGGCACGCCGAGGCTGGCTGAGGCGGAGGCTGAGGCAGGCTGAGGCTGACGCAGGCTGAGGCTGAGGCTAACGCAGGCTGAGGCCGGGGCAGGCTGAGGCTGAGGCTGAGGCTGAGGCAGGCTGAGGCTGAGGCTGAGGCAGGCTGAGGCTGAGGCTAAGGCTGATGCAGGCTGATGCAGGCTGAGCGTGAGAGGCTGACGCTGACGCTGAGGCAGGCTGAGGCTGAGGCTGAGGCCGAGGCAGGCTGAGGCTGAGGTTGAGGCAAGCCGAGGTTAGATCCTGAGGCCGTTGCCACTGCGATTCATTTCGAATGCGACTGCGGCGCGAGAACAGCAGAACTGACTCTCATCTGAAACTTAAAGGGAATGCTTCCATATATGCTTATACACATCGCTGTTAGGTTGCTTTGCCGGGATACTTCCGCCGCCGCTCTCAATTGCGCGGGGGCGCTCGCTGCGGCAACCGCGCGCATTCAATCGCGTGCAAGCATTGTTTGAAAGACGCTCGTGCTAACGTGGCCCGCCTCTCGTTATTCTCATCCTTTCTTCCAGATCCTCCCGCTCCGCATCCTAGCCCCGCTTGTCCTCCTCCTTCTCGTCTCCCTCTCTGTCCTCGTCGTCACCGCGTCGTGCTCATCGTGAGCGTCTCCATAAATTCGCCGCCTCATTGCCGTCCAAACAACTAGCATCCCAATCGCAGCGTCGCCCTTCGCCCACTTATTTTAGGTGGTCCTTGGGTAGAACTTACGAGCTCGCATGGGTTTTCAACAATAACAACAGGTCGTTGTTTCACGCTGACAGTGCTGAGTGTTTCTAAAACGAATGGACAGCGTCCTACAAGGAAACGTGGTGCGACAAGGATTTGGGCATGAGCTATGATGTTTGGTGGACTTGCACAGACGTGCACTTGACGCCCACTGGCTGCTGGCGAGGCGTGGCACTGGGAAGGGGGCGGATGAGGCCCGCGATTCAGAGCTGGGTGCCGGCGCCGAGCCTGGATCCGCTGCCGAGTGCCACGAAGGGTGCCCAAACAGCTGCGAGCAACCGAGATCACCTGGGCTTCGCCCCCCCCCCGCCGCCCCAGAGCCACGAGAGGGCCAAGGGCAATGTTGACATCTTCGGCGCCTCGCCCAGCCCCGCTGCCCCGCCGCTGCGCGGGGGCCGAGGGCCGCGAGCAACCGACGCCATCGGGGCGTCGCCCCCGCTGTCGCCCCTGGGCCGCGGGAGTGCCGGGGCCGAGAGCAACTGATCTCATCGGGGCCGCGCCCCGGCGCGATGTCTCGACGCCGCGAAGGGCGGGGTCGCGACCCCGCCTCCTCAGCCGCCCAGGAGCCGCGAGGGGGCCAGGGGCCGCGAACAAATGACACAGTGACATCATCAAGGCTTTGCCTTGCGCAGCCACCCTGGCGCTGCGAGCGGCGCCAAAGGCAGCGACCACCCGGCGTCATCGGGGCTTCGCACTCCCCCGCTCCCCAGAGCGGCGAGGGGGCCACAGGTCGCGAGCAACTGACATCATCAGGGCTTCGCCCTGCCCCGCCGCCCCGACGCCGCGAGGGGGCCGCGGGCCGCGCGCGCCCGGCGCCGCGCCGCCCCCGCCGTCCCGGAGCCACGAGGGGGCCATGGGCCGCGATCAATCTCATCAACGAATTGGAAAACGCTCAAAGAAGGCATGTCGGGACACGCTGCAAGATATAAAAGGCCGCAGAGGGAACGAACTCTGGGGCTGCCGTGGGGCCTGGGTTCTCATTATGAAGCCTTTTTAGCTTCAGAGAGCTATTCGGAAATAAACCTTACTGCTAGGATGAGCGTGATAACGCAACTGGCGCCGGCGGTAAACCGCCAACCTGGTCTGCGATGTCTGCGCTGGCCGATTCGAGCTCCCTGGAGAGCAGGCCAGGACACAGAGAACCTAAACAGCGAAGCTGCAAAGATTAAAGCAGAGATGCATCAAACAGCGGAGCTGTACAGACATGCACAAGACTGCAAGTACACGAGAAAACAACTAACAATATAATGGAGAAGCAATACAGACCATAGATATGGAAGCAAAGCTAGAAGCACTGAAAGACCATACAGTAACCACAGGTTCATACAGTGATTACCGTCTCAACACCACTGAGAAAAACACGAAACTAAGAACTAACACTTGACAACACCCCATACAGCTGGTCTCGCACATGCAGGCGAGACACACATCCGCACGAAGGGTGAACACGGCACTATAGATCACTAACATCACTGAACTCATGAAATTAAACGTGCAATGAACGCATGAGTTTGGAAATTCAACTCAGGAAACTTGCCTTCCAACATCTGTTGAAGCACGCCCAGAAACTTGCATTCAAACATCTGCACAAGAGACTCGCATTCCAACATCTGCTGAAGAAACGCATGTCCCAACTGAACCGAGAAGTCGGCGCGTATCTTGCAACGCCCATTGGCTGAAATCCTCCTTCCATGAACTTGCATGAACATGTTCGCCCAGAGTTCTAGGCCCACCTTGCACCACAATGAGGTCTTGCAGGATGCCCTCAACACACGTATCGCGCGTTGCCCTTTGCCTGGTGAAACCGTGAATTTCTGAAATTTTCAATCTGGTACACATATAGAACACACCAAAAAGAATGTCGTGGTTGAGGCTATACCCGTAACCGAGCTTCCGGCACTGAGTCTGAGAGGCAACTGGAGTGCCGAACTTTCTGCCCAGACACCTGGCGAGACGAAACACGTTTTGGGACGTGAAGCTCATGCGAAGCATGTCATCTATCAAGTAACTTCGCCCGTGCACACCAACCTCCGTTACGAACTGGTCAAACTGCTTCATTTTATCTGGCACCCTAACATCAGATCGATTCACTCGCGCAGAAACTGTTGTACTCCCAGCTGAAGAGACTCGCATTCCAACCTCGGCATCTTGTTCTGCTGAAGAAACTTGCAATCCAACATATGCTGAAGAAACTTGCATTCCAACGTCTGTTGAAGCACTCCAAGAAGCGTGCATTCCAACATCTGCTGAAGAAACATGCAGACCAGACTTGCGGAAACAGTATTTCCTGATCCTGAAATTGCACGCCAACTGATACAAATAGTCTGCATGGCCACGTTTCTCCTCGTCCTCCGTCACTGCTGAACTCACAACTGCATTAGATAAACTCCCTGTCGTGGAACTCCCCAGCGCATCAGATGAACTCCAAACTGCGGAACTCCCAACTGCAGAACTCCCAATCACAGAAGCTGACCGAATCCTATGCTCAGCCTCCGTTGAACTCCCTGCTGCAACAGCAGAACTCCCAGTCATGGAACTCCCTACTGCATCAGCTGAACTCCAAGCCGCGGTACTCCCAACTGCAGAACTCCCAGCTGTTGAACTCCCAACTGCACCAACAACTGCATCAGCGGAACTCCGAACTGTGGAACTTCCTACTGCACTCCGAACTGTGGAACTCCCGACTGCACTGGAAGTCCCAACTGCACAAGCATCACCCTGATCAACGTGCACTCGATGACACTCCTCCTTCTCCTCCTCACCAACAAAGAGAACACAAACGTGCGAGGTTCCTGGCGGTGACCAGATTGCTGCTGTCCCTCCTCGGGGAGCTCAGCGGCGACCTGGCCCGCTGGGGGCCTCCTCGAGCCGCTTTGTGCGGACAGGTTTTTGTGCATACACACGTATCGTACTCAACTGTCCATCTTGTTATTGCTTGTGATGTGCCTTCTTCTTGTTGAGCGAGTCCACGTTCTATATATGGAGTCTGTTTTATCTGAACTGTCAGGCGCGGATTTTGTTGCTTCCGATTGGACAGATACGGCGTTGTTTACTTCCGAGTTTCTCGTTTGTTTGTCTGCTCGCTTGTCTACGGTCGAAGTGTGTGTTAGTCATCTATATTGCCGTGTTCGCCCGTCGTACGGAGGTGAGTCTCGCCTGCATGAGCGAGACCAGCTGCATGGGCATGGTGTCAAAGTTTCTCAATCGAAAATGCGCCGCCTGCGGGCGAAACGTACCAGATATCGTTTCTGGTCCACGGCTCGGGGGCCAGATTCGTCGTGCCTTGTTCGCGCGGGCATTTGCGCGCACAGATATTATCGGAATTTTTGATCGCGCGGTTCTGAGGGAGAGGAATGGGTTGAGGACACTTGTGGAACACTGCCTGATATGGATGCTGTTGAATTGGCTGGCAACTCTTTGTGTTCGCAGTGTTCCGATTGTGGGACTCAGACAGATCCCCGTGTTCACATTGCGTGTGGGACTCAGACTGATCGCTGTGTTCTCTTTGTTGGTGAGGAAGAGAAGGCGGACTGTCATCGAGTGCACGTTGATCGGGGTGATGCTTCTCTCAGAATGAAAAGAGATATTGTTTCACACGAGCGGAGGCTATCGAGAGTACAAAGTTGCACTCTTCAGAATTGCATGCGACCAACGGGAGTGCGGTGGAGAGTACCGCAGTTTTGAGTTCAGTTGATGCAGTCGGGAGTTCCAGTAGGAAGTTCCACAGTTCGGAGTTCCGCTGATGCAGTTGATGATGCAGTTGGGAGTTCAACAGCTGGGAGTTCTGCAGTTGGGAGTTCAGCTGATGCAGTAGGGAGTTCCATGAATGGGAGTTCTGCAGATCGACCGAGTGAGACGCGCTCTGAGTGCCAAGCTGCCAGGGACTGGGCCCTTGCCGGTGTCGATGTAAGGGCTCTTTGGCTTCAGCTACACCAACTCCCGACACAGGAGCTTCAGCGTAGGACTGAGGCTCTTAATGCATACAGGCTGCACTTGGGAATTGAAAGTTCCGAGGAGGATGATTCGCAACAAGGGGGTCCTCAGAGTTCTACTTCCAGGAGTGAATTCACGCGGAGCGGCAAGAAGCATCGGAAACTGCACAGATGATGCACACGTGATTGATCCTGCACGCATGTGTTGATCTGCCCCCATCTCTTTCCCCCGCTGTTTCTGCCCCTGGGCTCGCTTTGGCTCTGTGGTCTTCTCCCGCTCTCCCGCTGGCTTTCCTTCCGCTCTCCGCTGACTGGTCTCATAAGAGGATTGGGGCAGCTCCTATCGGGGCAGGTGCATAGGCCACTTGCTTTTCCTTTAGACCTGGTGGGGGGCCCGCGGACCCGCCCCCCAGGTGACCCAAATGAAATTGTCCACATTTGACTTTCTCGCTTCGGTGCATGGCACTTGTGCGGTCGATGCAAGTGTTCTCGGTAGTGCCGAGAAGGTAACCGCATGAGTGGTTACTGCATGACCTCGCATTGCTTCTACTTTTACATTCTTGTACATTCTCATTCTGGTGTACACGCTGTGAGAGTTGTTGGGAGTTGTTGATTTGTGCACCTATATATGTAGGGCGCACATGTCTTATACAGCTTCGCTGCTCGTTTGTCTACGCTCGAAGTGTGTGTTAGTGACCTATACTGCCGTGTTCGCCCTTCGCACGGAGGTGAGTCTCGCCTGCATGAGCGAGACCAGCTGCATGGGCATGGTGCCAAAGTTTCTCAATCGAAGTTAGCTTTCAGTGGTGCTGAGACGGTAATCGCTATATGTGGTTACTGCATGGTCTCGCATTGCTTCGGAGCGCACCCGCTATTTTAGTTATCTTAGTTTCGTGTTTGTCTCAGTAATGTTGAGACGGTAATCGCTGTATAAACCAGTGGTTACTGTATGGTCTCTCACTGCTTCTAGCTTTGCTTCCATATCTATGGCCTGCATTGCTTCACTCATTATATTGTTAGTTGTTTTCTCGTGCACTTGCAGTCTTGTGCATTTCTGTACAGCTTCGCTGTTTGATGCATCTCTGCTTTAATCTTTGCAGCTTCGCTGTTTAGGTTCTCTGTGTCCTGGCCTGCTCCCTTGGGAGCTCGAATCGGCCAACGCAGACACCGCAGACCAGGTTGACGGTCCACCGCCGGCGCCAGTATTGTGTGGATAGTGAGTTGTCCTCTCCGGCGTAGGTTCCACGAGCCTAGACGGACCTCTCGTCGTCGCGGCGCTGAGAGTCGCGTCTTGAGGCCTGCAATATCAAAATTCGGCTCATATGATTTGATCTCGTCCCGAATCGTCCACCCCTCCTGCGCATGTGGCCCAGGCTGAAATATCATGACAATCTGACCTGCATTCTGCGCCTCACTGGATGCGCGAGCCCACGCATATGTTTCCCCCAAGCCACTACCCAGCCCAGAGCGCATGATCGTCCCATTTCTGCACACCTGAGCCCAGACAGCACGACACTTGTCTGAGGCTTGGACATGTACAGTTTTCCTTGGGGCGACCTCCACAGACACACGAGCATTGGCCGACCCGGGCCACGGGAGTCTGTTGGTATCATCACTAGCAAGGGCCAGATTAGATGGCAGTAACCGTCTAAGCGCCCACAACTTCTGTCCTGAGGTACCTTTCTTGAAATAGATTCTCAAACGTCCATATCCGAAGTACTCCCTCCCCGAGTTGGCGTTCGTCGTCGCCTCCTCGTCGATGCAATTGCACCACTCTCCCGGCTGAATGATACGTTGTTTGATTGAGTTGAGCAGGGCCGAAAGAACATCCTGGGCCATCATCTGTCGGGACCTCAACCCATGGATGTTCCAATCAGTAACTCACCCCTTGCACTCCACAAAACGTGGCTCCCACTGAAAGTTGAAACGCCCTGGAGCTGTGCCTGCCCCCTGGTTGGAAGCCGCTGGCACTCAAGTGGACGTCTTCGATGCCGCCCCGTCACTGCCAACAGTATGATTCAGAAACTTTGTCTCGAGATCAGCTTGCCTACGCGAGAGAGCCTGCATATCTTGATTGAAAGATTTTTGGACGGCATCCACGTTACTGTCAACTGCTGTAGTCGCCGTCTTGACCGTCTCAATTTTCCCGTCTACATCTGTGAGAACGGCCGCCGTCACACTCTGCGTTTGCTCTGCCATCATTCTCTGAAGCTCACTCAACACATCGGCTGATCCCGACTGTCCCTCCTCCCTCATCCTTGAACGTTCAGTCTCAGCCTCTGCCATCGCCACATCACTCGACCCCGCCATTGCAACTGATGGTGGGCAACCGAAATCACACTGAGATTCCGACTCAATACTCAGAGGCAGCCTCCCACTTTCCCACGAAGGGCTGGGTTGGGTGCCCCACGCCGTGATGAACGTGTACTCTTAACAGTCAATGAAACGCGTACTCTGACAATCAATGAATACGTATTCCAACGGTCAATGAAAGCGCACTCCGACAATCAATGGACGTGTACTCCCACAGTCAATGGCAATGTGCTCCGACAATCAATGAGTATGTACTCCCACAATCAATGAATGCGTACTCCGACAATCAATGAACCGTGTACTGCAACAGTCAATGAAGTGCGTACTCCAACAATCCATGAAAGAATACAATGCACGGTCTCTCAATGAAGATGTACTCCGACAGTCAAGTCAATGAATGTGTACTCCGACCACAATGTATGCAAACTCCGACAATCAATGGGTGTGTACTCCGACAATCAATGAACGTGCACTCCGTCAATCAATGAAGTGTGTGCTCTGACAATCAATGACTATATGCTCCGACAGTCAATGAATCCGCCTTCTGACAATCAATAAGCACGTACGATACACAGGCCGTGTACGGTAAAGAGAACCAAACAAAGCAGCACGGCACAATGCCACTCGAGACGAGAGCCCAAATGGGAGCCCCCAGCCGCCAGACCCCTGAGGAGGGAGGCAACCAGGTTGGCGCCGAGACCCTGGTAGAGCTCTCACCAAAGCGACCAACGCGGCCACGGCAAGACCAAGGGTCATGGGTCAGGCGATCACTACAGCCACGGCCACCACGACGTCCCGGCGATCATATGATCCACACCCATCACGGCCATCACGGCCAGCTGTCCTACAGCCCGAGTTACGTGCGAAAACCGACGCAACTCTCAGGATGACTCGAACGATACGAACAGTTTCGCTGACCTAGTAGCAGACCGAGTTCAGACCTCTGGATGCAACAGACCAACGCGCCTGATTATTCTGCATCGTTTTCTGTGCGTATGAGCTCTGTAGCTGCCCTAGAGCTAGAGTTACAGAAAAACAACAGTCCCTGTCGAGATGACTCGAGCAATACGAATACGAATCCAGCTCAAGTAGTAGACCGAGTTCAGACCTCTGCACGCGACAGGCGAACGCGCCTGATGTCTTCGAATCGGTTTCTGTTACCACTCCTGTATCTGCCCTCGAGCCCGAGTTAAGTACAGAAATTCAGAGCATCTCTCAAGATAACACAACGAATAGTTTCGCGGACCTAGCTGGAGCAGCAGACCGAGTTCAGACCTCAGGATTGAACAGACAAACGCCCCTGATGATTCTCAATTCGTTTTTGTTAATATCAGCTCTGTAGCTCTGATATAGCTCGAGTTATGTTCAGAAAACGGCCACCGCGTGTCAAGATGACCCGAAACGGCCGATCCCGCCGCAGTGCCAGATCGAATATGACGGAAAAATACCATAGCTCAAACGAATTGTTGAATTTCGACATCGAAACTGAGCGCCGGCGTAAACCGTCAACCTTTCTTACCGCCGGGGGACTCGTAGAGCTTCCTGATCATATATAATGTCGGAAAAAAAAAACAGAGAACGATTAGTTCAGCCCGAGCGATTTCACACTCTCGATGCAACAGCCAAACGCCTCTGATGCTTCTGGATCGTTTTCTCTGCGTACGAGCTCTCTAGCTCTCCTACAGCACGATTTACGTGCGAAAATCGACAGCACCTCCCAAGATGACTCGAATGATATAAATAATTTCGCAAACCTAGCCCAAATATCAGCCCAGTTCAGACCGATGCAACAGCAAACGCGCCTGATGTCTCCAAAATCGATTCCTCTGATTACCAGCCAGTCTTCCTACAGCCCAAGTTAAGGCAGAAAATCAACAGCACCTCTCAAGATGACTCGAACAATACGAATAATTTCTGCTCGGCAGGAGACAGAGCTCGGAGCTTAGATTGGCGAGGCCGAGCGCCTGATGTCTCCAATCATCTTGATTACCAGCCCTATTTTCAACCAAAAAGCAGCAAAAGCTCCGAGAGTTTTCTTCCAACCGGTGCCGGCAGTGAACCGTCAACCTGGTCACCGCCGGGAACCTCGTACAGCTCCTTTCACGTATAAAAGTGCTCAGAGTCGGAAGACTGAAGCTGTTTCTCGAAAATTGAACATTATTTTTTTCATGTAGAAGTTGGTTTCTGTGATTTGTAAAAGTCCGCCTACAGAGCTCATATCGAGATGCAGAGACCCTCATGGTCGTGCACAGGTGCTGAAGATTGTCCTCCAAATGAATTGTCAAATATCTTCCAAAGCTTAGCAACACCGAGTTACCATCTTCTTTTCTCACCGGGTCGACCAACTGGGAACCGGCGGTAAGCCGTCAACCAGATTACCGCCCGGGCTCTCATAGAACTTTCTGAGGAAAACCGATCCGAAGTTAGCACATTGTTCTTACTGCCCGGGAGGATCAACTAGCTCTACACTGCGCCGAATTCCTCTACCATCGCGCCAGCGGTAAAATTGTCGCCGCTGCGCGCCAACACCGGCGCGGGGCCGCGGCAGGAGCAACATTTTCTCCCCTCAACCTTCTCACCGTGAACCTCGTAGAGCTTCTCTGCGCGTGAGACAGCTCAGAGTCTAAAGAGAGAGCTTCTTTCTTGGAAAAAAATGTTGTTGATTTTCGTTATGTCGAAATGAAGTTGATTGCCAAGTTCTTGGTAGTATTTTCTCGTGAAGCTCTGATAACCTTTCGCAGGTACAAGAAATCTGCTTTCTGAAAATGAAGTGTCAAATCAATCTTAGCCGACTGAAAGTTATCACTTTCTCGACTCGACAAACTAGCGCCACCCAGGCCAGAATTCCTCTCATCGATGCCGAAGAGCTCTACGAGGTACTGGGCGCCAGCGGTAAGCCGTCAACCTTTGTTACCGCCGGGGGACTCGTAGAGCTTCCTGACAACATACAATGTCGAAAGAAATCACACAGAAAAAATAGTTTTTCAGCCCAGGCAATTCGAGACCTCTCGGATGCAACAGCCGAACGCCCCCAATGCTTCTAGATTGTCTTCTGCACGAGCTCTGTAGCTCTCCTACAGCCCGAGTTACGCGCGTAAATCGACATCACCTCTCAAGATGACTCGAACAATACGAATAGTTTGGCAAACCTAGTTCGAATATCAGACCGAGTTCAGACCTCTCCATGCGACAGGCGGACGTGTCTAATGTCTCTGAATCGATCCCTGTGATTACCAGCCCTGCAGCCCCCCCCCTGCAGCCGAGTTGCAGGAAACCGACAGCACCTCTCAGGACGACTCGAACAAGATGAATAGTTTTGCGGACCTAGTTCGGGCAACAGACCGAGTTCGGAGCTCTGGATTCCGCAGGCGAACGCGCCTGATGTCTCCGAATCGATTCGAGTGATTACCAGCCATGCAGCCCCGCTACAGCCCGAGTCAAGAGAACCGACAGCATCTCGCAAGCGACTCGAACCATACGAATAGTTTCGCGATTCTAGATCGGGCAGCAGACCGAGTTCAGAGCTCTGGATTCTACAGACAACGGCCACTGAAGATTCTGAATCAGATTCTGTACGTATCAGCTCTTTAGCTGTCCTGTAGCTCGAGTTAAGTACAGAAAACCGAGAGCGCCTGTCAAGATGACTCGAATAATACGAATAGGTTTGCGAGCCTAGCTCGACTAGCAGACCAAAGTCAGACCTCTGGCTTCAACAGACGAACGCGCATGATCATTCTGAATCGATTAGCTGTGCTTACCAGCTCTTTAGCTGTCCTGAAGCTCGAGTTATCTTGAGAAAAACGACACCGCGTGACAAGATGACTCGAAACGGCCGATCCCGCCCGTGTGCTTTTGGCCGTAAAAGGTACTCGATCGAGCTGAGATCAAGATGGCGAGCGGGAATAAGATCGAATATCACGGAAAAAATACTAGAGCTCAAACGAATTGTTGAATTTCTGTGAGCTGCTTTGCTGTATGCTCGTCCAAAGATCGGCCCATGCTTAGACCAGCCACGGTAAGCATTTCTACGTCTGCTGCTGCCACGGCCTTGATCCGCATTTCCGAAATAGAAACTTCGCTGCCTACAAAATTCAATTTCTTCAAAGCGTGATATAAGCAATGACCATCTCTGGGTGTGTTCTCGTCAATCTGTTTGCCATATTGCGCCAGCACCTCATTTAAGTCGCCAATGCTGGATTCGACAAAGTCGTCGACAGCTTCCCCAGACGAGACAGCTTCCACAGGAACCTCGGATTTCTAAGTTCGTGCTGCTGGCCGCTTTCGGGGTGCGAGTGGGGCTTCATCAGAATCTTCATCGGAATATGAGGTCTCTCCTGTTGCGTCCTTCTCCATCTGACAGCTACATAGCTTGTAAGCAAAGCTTTTCGATTCAGACTGATTAGGCGCGCTCGCCTGTTGAATCCAGAGGTCTGAACTCGGTCTGCTAGCCGAGCTTGGTCCGCAAACCTGTTCGTATTATTCGAGTCATCGTAGCAGACGCTCTCGGTTTTCTGTACTTAACTCGAGCTGTAGGGCAGTAACAGATTCATAGTCACACAAATCGATTGGAGATCATCAGGCGCGTTCGTATGTCCAATCGAGAGCTCTCAACTCGGCCTGCTGCCCGAGCTAGGTCCGCGAAACTATTCGTATTGTTCGAGTCATCTTGGGAAGTGCTCTCGCTTTTCTGCACTTAACTCGTGCTGGGGGAGGGCTACAGTGCTGCTGGTCACAGAAATCGGTTTGAAGACATCACGCGCGTTCGTCTGTCGAACCGAGAGCTCGGAACTCGGTCTGCTGCTCGAACTAGCTGCACTTAACTCGGGGTGTAGGGGGACTGCAGGGCTGGTAATAACAGGAGTCGATTCAAAGACATCAGACGCGTCCGCCTGTCGCATTGAGAGGCCTGAACTTGGTTTGACACTCGAGCTGGGTTGCAAAATGTCCGCCTGTCGAATCCAGAGCTCCGAGCTCTGTCTGTTGTCCGAACTAGGTCCGCGAAGCTGTTCGTATTGTTCGAGTCATCCTGAGAGGTGCTGTGGATTTTCTGCACTTCACTTAGCTCGAGCTGTAGGGGGGCTGCAGGGCTGGTACATCATACGCGTACGTAGAGATCCGAACTCGGTCTGAGCTAGGTTTGCCAAACTATTCGTATTGTTCGAGTCATCTTGAGAGATGCTGTCTATTTACGCACGTAACTCGGGTAAAGCTCTACAGAGCTCGTACAGAAGACAATCCAGAAGCATCGGGGGCGTTCGGCTGTTGCATTCGAGAGGTCTTCAATTGCTTGGGCTGAAAAAAAATATGTGCAATTTTTTCGACATTACATGTTGTTAGGAAGCTCTACGAGTCCCCCGGCGGTAACAAAGGTTAACGGTTTACTGCCGGCGCCCAGTGCCTCGTAGAGCTCTGATGGTAGAAGAGCTAGATGAATTCGGCGACAGGGTGGAGCTAGTTGGCGGAACGTCGAAAAGAGACGCGATCATATCTTTGCGGTCTGGCGTAGACGATTTTGCAGTTCTAACCAGTCCTTTCGGCTGCTATTTGCGCAGAAAGGAGCTTCGCACTACAGAATTTACTTCTCGAATTCTTAGTTAATTCCGTCGAAAAATTCTCCCGAGCGAAGCCAGGCCCCGACTTCACGTTAACAGCCAAAAATGCAATTTTTCAGTTTTGTAGAAAATGCCATCAGAAGCTATCTGCTTGCACTTCTCGTTCTCTTAGGTGTCTGCTTGCACTTCTAGTGCCTCGTAGAGCTCTGATCGTAGAAGAGCTAGAGGAATTCGGCGACAGGGTAAAGCTAGTTGGCCAAATGTCGAATAGGAACGCGGCGAAAGCTTCCGCGGCCTGGCTCAACCGATTTCGAGTTCTAACAATTTGTTTGGGCTGCTACTTCGCAGAGCGAAGCTTTGCGTAACAAAAGTTACTTACCTCGCCTCTTCTTACCTCATTCCGTCAAAATTCTATCGAGCGAAGCCAGGGGCCAATTTCACGTTGACAGTCCAAAAATACCTCGTTGAGCTCTTCGGCATCGATGAGCTAGAGGAATTCCGGCGCGCGGGGTGGGGCTAGTAACTCGCGGAGCTTCCCTGAGCAAGTACATGCTGGAAGCTTAAGAGAAATACCTCGTAGAGCTCTTCGACATCGATGAGCTCGAGGAATTCCGGCGCGGCGTGGAGCTAGTTGGCCGACCTGATGAAACGAGACAATGTGGCAACTTTGGGTTAGTTTTGCTAAAATTTGAAAGATATGTGACAATTCATTTTGGGAAAGCATATTTCTTACGCCGAGCATTGGCATCTAAACTTTGTTCCCTGAGCAGCTCAGCTCTCTAGAGCCGAAAAGCTTCCTGCTTCGATTCTGGAGAGTCCTATAAGTGCAAGAAGCTCTACGAGGTTCCCGGCGGTGACCAGGTACCTCGTAGAGCTCTTCGGCAAAGAGCTAAGAGGAATTCGGGCGCAGGGTGGAGCTAGTTGGCCGGCCCGACGAAAAGAGAGAATGTGGTAACCTGGGGTCGGTGTTTTTCATTTTATGCACTTGGTAGCGTCCAACTGGGCGCCGGCGGTAAACCGTCAACCTGGCTACCGCCGGGGACCTCGTAGAGCTCTTTTCTTGCCCAGCTCCTCGGAACACGTGAAGCAAGCTTAAGCGAGAGCCAAAAAACTCTAAAAAATCGATCGCATACAAATACTTTTGCGGACTTAGCTCGAGAAGCAGAATCTGTTCAGAGCTCTAGATGCTTCAGCCAAACGCCCTTGATGATTCTGTATCGGTTTCTGTGCGTACCACCTCTGTAGCTGTGCTACAGCTAGAGTTAAGTGCAGAATACCGACAGCGCCTCTAAAGAGAACTTAAGAAATACGAATAGCGTTGTGGACCTAGCTCGACTAGCAGAACGAGTTCAGGCCTCTCGATGCAACAGACGCAAGCGCCTGGTGATACTGAATCAGTTTATGTGCGTACCAGCTCTGTAGCTCCTCTGAATCTTGAGTTGAGTACAAAAAAAAACCGGCATCACTGGTGAAGATGCCTTTTACGGACCTAGCTCGAGTAGCAGACCGAGTTCAGGCCTCTGGATGCAACAGGCGAACGCGCCTGATCATTCTGAATCGGTTTCTGTAAGTATCAGCTCTGTAGCTCTCAAAAACTCGAGTTAAGTACAGAAAACCGTGAACGCGTGTCAAGATGACTCGGAACGCAGTTGGTTCCAGCAAGTCTTTTGATAGTAATATTGCAGCTACGGACCTGAGAATTTAACTGGCAGACGCGGCATAACCCACTACACGTGAGAAAAATACCGATTCTCAAAATGAACTGTCAAATATCTTTCAAATCACAGCAATACCGACCCAAGGTTATCACATTGTCTCTTTTGGTCGGGTCGGCCAACTAGCTCCACCACGCGCCGGAATTCCTCTAGCTCATCGATGCCGAAGAGCTCTACGAGGTATTTTTGGACTGCCAACGTGAAGACGGTCCCTGGCTTCGCTCGGGAGAATTTTTCAACGGAATGAACTAAGAATTTGTGAGGCAACTTCTGTAATGCCAAGCTTCGCTCTGCGCAAATAGCAGCCCAAACGAATTATTAGAACTGTAAAATCGGCTGAGCCAGGCCGCGGAAGGATGATCGCGTTCCTTTTCGACATTTCGCCAACTAGCTCCACCCTGTCGCCGAATTCCTCTAGCTCTTCTACCCTCAGAGCTCTACGAGGCACTGAAAGTGCAAGCAGACGCCTGAGAGAGCAGATAGTTTATAATGGCATTTTCTGCAAAACTAGAAAAATTCCATTTGTAGACTGCCAACGTGAAGTCGGTCCCTGGGTTCGCACGGGAGAATTTTCCGACGGAATAAACTAAGAATGTGTGAGGTAACTTCTGTAATGCCAAGCTTCGCTCTGCGCAAACAGCAGCCCAAACGAATTGTTAGAACTGCAAATTCGGCTGAGCCAGGCCGCGGAAGGTATGATCGCGTCCCGTTTCGACATTTCGCCAACTAGCTCCACCCTGTCGCCGAATTCCTCTAGCTCTTCTACCATCAGAGCTCTACGAGGCACTAGAAGTGCAAGCAGACGCCTGAGAGAACTAGAAGTGCAAGCAGATAGCTTCTGATGGCATTTTCTGCAAAACTGGAAAATTGCATTTTTGGACTGCCAACGTGAAGTCGGTCCCTGGCTTCGCTCGTGAGAATTTTTCGACGGAAAGAACTAAGAATTTGTGAGGTAACTTCTGTAAGCTTTGCCCTGCGCAAATAGCAGCCCAAACGAATTGATAGAACTGCAAAATCGACTGAGCCAGACCGCGGAAGGTATGATCGCGTCCCTTTTCGACATTTCGCCAACTAGCTCCACCCTGTCGCCGAATTCCTCTAGCTCTTCTACCATCAGAGCTCTACGAGGCAAACCCGAAGAGCGAAGAAGCGCTCGGAGACCCGAAATCTTTCCTGGGCAGCTCTGAACGACCCGGCGGATCGATTCCTGTGATTACCAGCTCTGCAGCCTCCCATACAGCCTGAGTTAATTAAGTGCAGAAAACCGAGAGTACCTCTCAGGATGACTCGAATAATACAACAGTTTCGCGGATCTCGTTCGAGCAGCAGACCGAGTTCCGAGCTCTCGGTTCGACGAACGGACGCGCCTGATGTCTCGCAATCGATTCCTGTGACCAGCAGCACTCTAGCCCTCCCCAGCACGATTTAAGTACAGAAAACCGAGAGCACTTCTCAAGATGACTCGAACAATACCAATAGGTTCGCGAACCTAGCTCGGAAGCAGGCCGAGTTCAGAGCTCTTGATTCAACAGACGAACGCGCCTGATAATTCTCAAGCGATGTCTGTGATTATCAGCTCTGTGGCTGCCCGACAGATCGAGTTAAGTACGAAAAACCGAGAGCGTCTGCTACAATGACTCGAATAATACGAATAGGTTTGCGACCCTAGCTCGGCTAGCAGACCGAGTTCAGACTTCTGGATTCAACAGGCGAACGCGCCTGATCATTCTGAATGCATTAGCTGTGCTGATCAGCTCTGTAGTTGTCCTGAAGCTCGAGTTATCTTGAGAAAACCGACAGCGCGTATCAAGATGACTCGAAACGGCCGTTCCCGCCTGCCTGCTTTTTGGCCTTCAAAGTTACCCGATCGAGCTGAGATCAAGATGGCAAGCGGGAATAAGATCGAATATCATGGGAAAAAAAACTAGAGCTCAAACGAATTGTTGAATTTCACGAAATTTTCAACCGACCAAAAGTCACCAAAAGGTCCGTCGAGATTTTCCTTGCCAACTAGCTCTCCAGCTCGCCGGAATTACTCTTAAGCTTCCAGCAATAACTTGCTAAGGGAAGCTCTACGAGTTAAGTTCAGTTCTTGTTTTTCGAGCCAACTAGCTCCAGCGCGCCGGAACTGGGCGCCGGCGGTAAACCGTCAACCTTGGTTACCGCCGGGGGACTCGTAGAGCTTCCTAGCTCGACTCAAGTTGAGAAAACCGACAGCACCTACCAAGATTACGACTTATAGCGAATATGTTTTTACTTCTCAATGCGACAGGCGTACGCGTGATGTCTGCGAATCGACTCCTGTCATTACCAGCCCTGCAGCCCCCTCTGCAGCCCGAGTTGCAGAAATCCGAGAGCACCTCTCAGGATGACTCGAACAATACAGTAGCTTCGCAGACCTAATTCGGGCAGCAGACCGAGTTCCGAGCTCTGGATTCGACAGGCGAGCGTGCCTGATTTTTTCAAATCGATTCCTGTGACCACCAGCACTGTAGCCCCCCTCAGCGTTGAGTGAAGAAAACCGAGAGCACTTCTCAAGATGACTCGACCAATACGAAGAGTTTCGTGATTCTAGATGCAGCAGACCGAGTTCAGAGCTCTCGATTCGACACACAAACGCAACTGATGATTCTGAATCGGTTTATGTAAATATCAGCTCTGTAGCTGTCCTACAGCTCGAGTTAAGTACAGAAAACCGAGAGTTCCTGTTAAAATAACTCGAATAATACAACTAGGTTTGCGGACCTAGAATATTCACCCGATCGAGCTGAGATCAAGATGGCGAGCGGGAATAAGATCGAATATCACGGGAAAAAATACTAGAGCTCTAACGAATTGTCAAATTTCCAGAAACAAATTTTCAACCGACCAAAAGTTGTCAAAAGTTCAGTCGAGATTTTTCGAGCCAACTAGCTCTGGGGCGCGCCGGAATTACTCTTACCTTCCAGCAATAACTTGCTAAGGGAAGCTCTACGAGTTATTACAACTAGCTTAGGGAAGCTCAACGAGTCACTCTTAAGCTTCGCCGCTGCGCTCTCAGGGAAGCTCTACGAGTCACTGGGCGCCGGCGGTAAACCGTCAACCTTTCTTACCGCCGGGGGACTCGTAGAGCTTCCTGACAATAAATAATGTGGAAAATAATATCAGAGAACGAATAGTTTTTCAGCCCAAGCGATTACAGACCTCTCAAGATGACTCTAACAAAACAAACGAACAGTTTTCCAATCGAGCTCGAGTATGAAACCGAGTTCAGACCTCTGAATGCGACAGGCGGACGCGTCTGATGTCTGCGGATCGATTCCTGTGATTACCAGCTCTGCAGCCCCCCATACAGCCTGAGTTAAGTGCAGAAAACCGAGAGTACATCTCAGGATGACTCGAATGATACAACAGTTTCGCGGATCTCGTTCGTCCGAGCTCTCGGTTCGACGAACGGACGCGCCTGATGTCTCGAAATCGATTCCTGTGACCAGCAGCACTGTAGCCATCCCCCAGCACGATTAAAGTACAGAAAACCGAGAGCACTTCTCAAGATGACTCGACCAATACCAATAGGTTCGCGAACCTAGCTCGGGGAGCAGGCCGAGTTCAGAGCTCTTAATCAACAGACGAACGCGTCTGATAATTCTCAATCGATTTCTGTGACTATCAGCTCTGTGGCTGCCCTACAGATAGAGTTAAGTACGAAAAACCGAGAGCGCCTGCTACAATGACTCGGATAATACGAATAGGTTTGCGACCGTAACTCGGCTAGCAGAGCGAGTTCAGACCTCTGGATTCAACAGGCGAACGCGCCTGATCATTCTGAATGCATTAGCTGTGCTGACCAGCTCTGTAGTTGTCCTGAAGCTCGAGTTATCTTAAGAAAACCGACAGCGCGTATCAAGATGACTCGAAACGGCCGTTCCCGCCTGCCTGCTTTTTGGCCTTCAAAGTTACCCGATCGAGCTGAGATCAAGATGGCGAGCGGGAGTAAGATCGAATATAATGGGAAAAAATACTAGAGCTCAAACGAATTGTCAAATTTCGAGAACAAAATTTTCAACAGACCAAAAGTCAGCAAAAGCTCCGTCGAGATTTTTGTTGCCAACTAGCTCTCCAGCTCCCCGGAACTGGGCGCCGGCGGTAAACCGTCAACCTTTCTTACCGCCGGGGGACTCGTAGAGCTTCCTGACAATATATAATGTAGAAAAGAATTTCAGAGAACGATTAGTTTTCCAGCCCAAGCGATTATAGACCTCTCAAGATGACTCTGACAAAACAAACGAACAGTTTTCCAATCGAGCTCGAGTATGAAACCGAGTTCAGACCTCTGAATGCGACAGGCGGACGCGTCTGATGTCTGCGGATCGATTTCTGTGATTACCAGCTCTGCAGCCCCCCATACAGCCTGAGTTAAGTGCAGAAAACCGAGCGTATCTCTCAGAATGACTCGAATAATACAACAGTTTCGCGGATCTCGTTCGAGCAGCAGACCGAGTTCCGAGCTCTCGGTTCGACGAACGGACGCGTCTGATGTCTCGAAATCGATTCCTGTGACCAGCAGTACTGTAGCCCTCCCCCAGCACGATTTAAGTACAGAAAACCGAGAGCACTTCTCAAGATGACTCGAACAATACCAATAGGTTCGCGAACCTAGCTCGGGGAGCAGGCCGAGTTCAGAGCTCTTGATTCAACAGGAACGTGCCTGATAATTCTCAATCGATTTCTCTGATTATCAGCTCTGTGGCTGCCCTAAAGATCGAGTTAAGTACGAAAAACCAAGAGCGTCTGCTACAATGACTCGAATAATACGAATAGGTTTACGACCCTAGCTCGGCTAGCAGACCGAGTTCAGACCTCTGGATTCAACAGACGAACGCGCCTGATCATTCTGAATGCGTTAGCGGTGCTGACCAGCTCTGTAGTTGTCCTGAAGCTCGAGTTATCTTGAGAAAACCGACAGCGCGTATCAAGATAACTCGAAACGACCGTTCCCCCCTGCCTGCTTTTTGGCCTTCAAAGTTACCCGATCGAGCTGAGATCAAGATGGCGAGCGGGAATAAGATCGAATATCATGAGAAAGAATACCAGAGCTCAAACGAATTGTTGAATCAAAATTTTCAAACGAGCATTTTTGCGTCGAAAACCCGGATAGCGAGGCAAGGCGCGGAGCGCAGAGCGCTCTAAAGCGCCGCACGGCGACCTCTGCCAGGCCGCCTGGAACAACTGGGCGCCGGCGGTAAACCGTCAACCTTGGTTACCGCCGGGGGACTCGTAGAGCTTCCTGACAGCATATAGTGTGGAAAAAGACTCCAGAGAACGACTAGTTTTTCAGCCCAAGCGATTTCAGATCTCTCAAGATGACTCTAAGAAAAAACAAATAGTTTCGCAATCCAGTTCGAGTATCAAACCGAATTCAGACCTCTGAATGCACTAGGCGGACGCGTCTGATGTCTACATATCGACCAATGTGATTAACAGCCCTGCAGCCCCGCTGAAGACCGAGTTAAGTGCAGAAAACTGACAACATCTCTCAAGATGACTCGAATAATACAATAGTTTCGCGAATCTAAATCGAGCAGCAGACCGAGTTCCGAGCTCTAGAATCGACCGACGGACGCGCCTGATCTGTGCAAATCGATTTGTGTGACCCGCAGCACTGTAGCCCTCCCCCAGCACGAGTTAAGTGCAGAAAATTAAAGCACTTCTCAAGATGATTCGGACAATACGAATAGTTTTGCGAACCTAGCTCGAGCCGCAGGCCGATTTTAGAGCTCTCGAATCAACAGACGAACACGCCTGATGATTCCAGATCGATTTCTGTGACCATGAGCTCTGTAGCTGCCCTACAGCTCGCGTTAAGTACAGGAAAACGAGAGCGTCTGTCAAGATGACTCGAATAATACGAATAGGTTTGCGGACCTAGCTCGGCTAGCAGACTGGATTCAGACCTCTAGATTCAACCGGCGAACGCGTCTGATCATTCTGAATGCAATAGGTGTGCTTACCAGCTCTGTAGCTGCCCTACAGCTCGATTTAAGTACAAAATACCGACAACGCGTATCAAGATGACTCGAAACGGCCGATCCCGCCACAGTGCTTTTCGATAGTAATATTCACCCGATCGAGCTGAGATCAAGATGGCGAGCGGGAATAAGATCGAATTCCGACTCATAGTGAAAATTTTTGACCTCTGAATGCGACAGGCGGACGCGTCTGAAGTCTGCGAATCGACTCCTCATTACCACCCCCACAGCCCGAGTTAAGTGCGGAAAACCGACAGCACCTCTCAATGACTCGAACAATACAATAATTATGCGGACCTAGTTTGGGCAGCAGACCAAGTTCCGCAGGCGGACACGCCTGATCTCTTTAAATGATTCCTGTGACAACAATCACTGTAGCCCCCTCAGCGCGAGTTGAGTGAAGAAAAAAAGCACTTCTCAAGATGAATCGACTAATACGAATAATTCTGCGATTCTAGATCGGGCAGTAAACCGAGCTCAGAGCTCTGGATTCGACAGACAAACGCAACTGATGACAGTTCCTGTAAATATCAGCTATGTGGCTGTCCTACAGCTCGAGTTAAGTACAGAAAACCGAGAGCGCCTGTCAAGATGGCTCGAATAATACGAATAGATTTGCGCACCTAGCTCGGCTAGCAGACCGAGTTCAAACCTCTGGGTTCAACAGGCGAACGCGCCTGATTATTCTGGATGCATAAGCTGTGCTGACCAGCTTTGTAGCTGCCCTGAAGCTCGAGTTATCTTGAGAAAACCGTCACCGTGTATCAAGATGACTCGAAACGGCCGATCCCGCCACAGTGCTTTTCGATAGTAATATTCACCCGATCGAGCTGAGATCAAGATGGCGAGCGGGAATAAGATCGAATATCACGGGAAAAAATACTAGAGCTCTAACGAATTGTCAAATTTCGAGAACAAAATTTTCAACCGACCAAAAGTTGTGAAAAGTTCAGTCGAGATTTTTCGAGCCAACTAGCTCTGGGGCGCGCCGGAATTACTCTTAGCTTCCAGCAATAACTTGCTAAGGGAAGCTCTACGAGTTATTTTCAACAGAGCAAAAGTTGTGAAAACTAGCCTGCCAACGTTTTCGAACTGGGGGCCGGCGGTAAACCGTCAACCTTGGTTACCGCCGGGGGACTCGTAGAGCTTCCTAACTCGACTTAAGTTGAGAAAACAGACAGCACTTACCAACAATCTGACTTATAGTGAATAGTTTTTGACCTCTGAATGCGACAGACGGACGCGTCTGATGTCTGCGAATCAACTCCTGTCATTACCAGCCCTGCAGCCCCCCTACAGCCCGAGTTAAGTGCAGAAAACCGACAGCATCTCTCAGGATGACTCGAACAATAGGAATAGTTTCGCGGACCTAGTTCGGGCAGCAGACAGGGGTCCAGAGCTCTGTATTCGACAGGCGGACGCGCCTGATGTCTTCAAATCGATTCCAGTGATTACCAGCCATGCAGCCCCCCCTACAGCCCGAGTTAAGTCCAGATAACCGACATTATTCGCAAGCGACTCGAACGATACGAATAGTTTTGCGATTCTAGATCGGGCAGCAGGCCGAGTTCAGAGCTCTGGAGTCGACAGACAACTGTAACTGATGATTCTGAATTGGTGCCTCTGAATATCAGCTCTGTAGCTGTCCTACAGCTCGAGTTAAGTGCAGAAAACCGAGCGTTTCTGTCAAAATGACTCGAATGATACGAACAGGTTTGTGGCCCTAGCTCGGCTAGCAGACCGAGTTCAGACCTCTGGATTCAACAGGCGAACGCGCCTGATCATTCTGCATGCGTTAGCTGTGCTTATCAGCTCTGTAGCTGCTCTAGAGCTCGAGTTATGTTCAGAAAACCGTCAGCGCATATCAAGATGCCACAAAACGGCCGATCCCGCCACAGTGCTTTTCGATAGTAATATTCACCCGATCGAGCTGAGATCAAGATGGCGAGCGGGAATAAGATCGTCTCCTGCGAGGTTTCCAGCGCCCCACGCATGACTCGTTGATAGAGCTTCCCTGAGAGCGCAGCGGCGAAGCTTAAGAGTAATGACTCGTAGAGCTTCCCTTAGCAAGTTATTGCTAGAAGCTAAGAGTAATTCCGGCGCGCCCCACAGCTAGTTGGCTCGAATAATCTCGACTGAACTTTTCACAACTTTTGGTCGGATGAAAAATTTGTTCTCGAAATTTGACAATTCGTGAGAGCTCTAGTATTTTTTCCCATGATGCGAGGGCTTCGTTTACGACGCGCGGGGCTCTGTGAAACCTACCACGACACCTCTGCCTAGGAGCCTGCGAGCACTGGCGAAGCTCTGCCGAAGCTCTGCCGAAGCGCTTCGCGCACCCTTGAGCCACGCGCATGGGAAACGCTAGGAAGCCACGCTCCCGGACCCGCTGCAACCTCCGGCAACTCGCTGCGAGGAACGTGGACCGCCGGAAAAGATCTCCTGGCGGGCACCACCACCGTCCGGCTTCTTCTCTGAAACCCTTAGCTCTCCAAGGAGCTATCCGGGAAAAAGTCACCAAAATGTCCGTCGAGATTTTTCTTGCCAACTAGCTCTCCAGCTCCCCGGAATTACTCTTAAGCTTCCAGCAATAATGGAACCGGCGGTAAACCGTCATCCTGGCTACCGCCGGGAACCTCGTAGAGCTCTTATCTTGCACAGCGATAGTCGGAACACATGGAGCAAGTTTCTGAGGCGAGAAACCAAAAACTCGAAAAATCGTGTTTTTTTTTCTGTTTTTATACGACCTCGGTTCCTTCAAGTGTTTTGATAGTAATACTGCACCTATGGATCTGAAATTTTTACTGGCGAACGCGTCATAACCCACTACAGGTGCGAAAAATCTGCTTTCTCAAAATCAATTGTCAAATATCTTTCAAAAAACTGGATCCGGCGGTAAGCCGTCAACCAGGTTACCGCCGAGACCCTCGTAGAGCTCTGAATATATAAGTGAGATCCGAGATAACAGCAGACAAACGCTTCTGAATACCAGCTCCAAAAATAAAGAAATCTTGTTTTCGGTCGTGCACAATGCTGGTTCCCCGCAGTCGTTTGATCGATATAATTTAGCTAGAGGCCTAAGGATTGCACCATCGAAAGCGCCATGATTCACTGCATAGAATAAAAATTCGAATTTGCAAAACGAATTTCAAAATCTCTCGCTATCTTCCAAAAACCGCCCCCAGGTTACCACATTGTCCGTCCGGGCCGGGTCGGCCAACTAGCTGCACCCCGCATTCAGAGGTCTGAACTGGGTTTCATACTCGAGCTCGATTGGAAAACTGTTCGTTTGTTTAGTTAGAGTCATCTTGAGAGGTCTATAATCGCTTGGGCTGAAAAATAGTCGTTCCCTGAAATTCTTTTCCACATTATATATTGTCAGGAAGCTCTACGAGTCCCCAAGCGGTAAGAAAGGTTGACGGTTTACCGCCGGCGCCCAGTTGGCCCACCCGGCCAGAACGGACAAAGTGATAACTTTTGGGTGGTTTTGCAATTCCCGGATAGCTCCTTGGAGAGCTGAGGGTTTCAGATAAGAAGCCGGCAGTGGGTGACGCTTACAAGTGCCTCGTAGAGCTCTTCGACATCGATGAGCTAGAGGAATGACAGGCGGACGCGTCTGATGTCTGCGGATCGATTCCTGTGGTTACCAGCTCTGCAGCCCCCCATACAGCCTGAGTTAAGTGCAGAAAACCGAGAGTATCTCTCAGGATGACTCGAATAATAGAACAGTTTCGCGGATCTCGTTCGAGCAGCAGACCGAGTTCCGAGCTCTCGGTTCGACGAACGACCGCGCCTGATGTCTCGAAATCGATTCCTGTGACCAGCAGCACTGTAGCCCTCCCCGATCACGATTTAAGTACAGAAAACAGAGAGTACTTCTCCAGATGACTCGAACAATACCAATAGATTCGCGAACCTAGCTCGGGGAGCAGGCCGAGTTCAGAGCTCTCGATTCAACAGACGAACGTGCCTGATAATTCTTAATCGATTTTTGTGATTATCAGCTCTGTGACTGCCCTACAGATCGAGTTAAGTACGAAAAACCGAGAGCGTCTGCTACAATGACTCTAATAATACGAATAGGTTTGCGACCCTAGCTCGGCTAGCAGAGCGAGTTCGGACCTCTGGATTCAACAGGCGAACGCGTCTGATCATTCGAATGCATTAGCTGTGCTGACCAGCTCTGTAGTTGTCCTGAAGCTCGAGTTATCTTGAGAAAACCGACAGCGCGTATCAACATGACTCGAAACGGCCGTTCCCGCCTGCCTGCTTTTTGGCCTTCAAAGTTACCCGATCGAGCTGAGATCAAGATGGCGAGCGGGAATAAGATCGAATATCATGGGAAAAAATACTAGAGCTCTAACGAATGGTCAAATTTCGAGAACCGAATTTTGAACCGACCAAAAGTCATCAAAAGTTCCGTCGAGATTTTTCTTGCCAACTAGCTCTCCAGCGCTTCGGAACTGACGCCGGCGGTGAACCGTCAACCTGGTCACAGCCGGGAACCTCGTAGAGCTTCTCTCACTGGTTAGAGTGCCGAGAATCGACACAGAATCAAAAAATTGAGATTTTTCGAAAATCTTCAAATTCGATTTTTTCGATGTTCATATTCGCTCAGTTCCTGGAAGTCAACTCATGCAAAAATGCATCCAGAGAGCTGAGCTGCTGTTAGAGAGGAGTTTATATGCCAATGCTCGGCGTGAAAATCTGCTTTCTCAAAATAAATGGTCAAATATCTTTCAAATTTTCGCAAAACCACCCAAAAGTTATCACATTGTCCGCCTCGGCCGGCTGGGCCAACTGGCGCCGGCGGTGAACCGTCAACCTGGTCACCGCCGGGAACCTCGTAGAGCTCCTCTCACTAGTAAGAGTGCAGAGAATCGACACAGAATCCAAAAAATTGAGATTTTTCGAAAATCTTGAAATTCGATTTTATCGATGTTCATATTCGCTCAGTTCCCGGCCGGCTGGGCCAACTGGGCGCCGGCGGTAAACCGTCAACCTTTGTTACCGCCGGGGGACTCGTAGAGCTTCCTCACTCGTGGAATGTGGCAATATTCCAGAGAATGGCTAGTTGTTCAGCCCAAGCGATTACAGACCTCTCAAGATGACTCTAACAAAAAAATCGAACAGTTTAGACCCAGCTCGAGTATGAAACCGAGCTCAGGCCTCTGAATGAGACAGGCAGCGCGTCTGGCGTCTACAAATCGACTCATGTGATTAAGCCCGAGTTGAGTGCAGAAAACCGACAGCAGCTCTCAGAATGACTCGAGTAATACAATAGTTTCGCGGACCTAGTTCGAGCAGCAGACCGAGTTCCGAGCTCTGGCTTCCACAGGCGGACGCGCCTGATGTCTCTAAATCGATTGTTGTCCCCAGCAGCACTGTAGCCTCCCCCGAGCACGGAATACCGACAGCACTTCTCAGGATGACTCAAACAATACGAATAGTTTACGAACCTAGCTCGGGCAGCAGGCCAAGTCCAGTGCTCTCGATTGAACGAACAAAGGCGCCTGATGATTTCCAATCGATTTCTGTGACTACGAGCTCTGTAGCTGCCCTACGGCTCGAGTTAAGTACAGAAAACCGAGGGCGTCTATCAAGATTACCCAAATAATACGAATAGGTTTGCGAACTTAGCTCGGCTAGCAAACCGAGTTCAGACCTCTAGATTTGACAGGCGAACGCGCCTAATGATTCTGGATGCGATAGGTGTGCTTACCAGATCTGTAGCTGCCCTAGAGCTCGAGTTATGTTCAGAAAACCGTCAGCGCATATCAAGATAACTCGAAACGACCGATCCCGCCAGAGTGCTTTTTCGCCTTCAAAATTACCCGATCGAGCTGAGATCAAGATGGCGAGCGGGAATGAGATCGAATATCACGGGAAAAAATACTAGAGCTCAAACGAATGATCAAATTTCGAGAACAAAATTTTCAACCGACCAAAAGTCACCAAAAGTTCCGTCGAGATTTTTCTTGTCAACTAGCTCTCCAGCGCTCCGGAACTGGCGCCGGCGGTGAACCGTCAACCTGCTCACCGCCCGAAACCTCGTAGAGCTCCTCTCACCAGTAAGAGTGCAGAGAATCGACACAGAATCAAAAAATGTAGATTTTTCGAAAATCTTGAAATTCGATTTTTTCGATGTTCATATTCGCTCAGTTCCCGGAAGTCAACTCATGCAAAAATGCATCGAGAGAGCTGAGCTGCTGTCAGAGAGGAGTTCATATGCCAATTCTCGGCGTAAAAATCTTCTTTTTCAAAATAAATGGTCAAATATCTTTCAAATTTTCGCAAAAGCACCCAAAAGTTATCACATTGTCCGCCTCGGCCGGCTGGGCCAACTGGCGCCGGCGGTGAACCGTCAACCTGGACACCGCCGGGAACCTCGTAGAGCTCTTTGCATCCGTGAAAAAGCTCAGCATCTAGGCGGGAGCTTCTGGCAGCTTTTCTACAAAAACTTCAAGTTGAGAGTTTTTCGAAGTCAACATAAAGTCGGCTCCTCCAAGTGAACTGGTACTGAAAATGACTCTAGAGGGCTGAGCTGCTCAGGAAAAAAAGTTGATATCCCAATGCTCGGAGTAAAAATCTGCTTTCTCAAAATGAATTGTCAAATATCTTTCAAAAAATTGCAAAACCACCCAAAAGTTGTCACACTGGACGCCGGCGGTAAACCGTCAACCTTGGTTACCGCCGGGGAACTCGTAGAGCTTCCTAACTCGACTTAAGTTGAGAAAACAGACAGCACTTACCAACAATCTGACTCATAGTGGATAGTTTTTGACCTCTAAATGCGACAGCCGAACGCGTCTGATGTCTGCGAATCGACTCCTGCCATTACCAGCCCTGCAGCCCCCCTACAGCCCGAGTTAAGTGCAGAAAACCGACAGCACCTCTCAGGATGACTCGAACAATAGAATAGTTTTGCGGAGCTAGTTCGGGCAGCAGACAGAGTTCAGAGCTCTCTATTCGACAGGCGAACGCGCTTGATGTCTTCAAATCGATTCCAGTGATTACCAGCCATGCAGCCCCCCTACAGCCCGAGTTAAGTCCAGATAACCGACATTATCTCGCAAGCGACTCGAACGATACGAATAGTTTCGCGATTCTAGATCGGGCAGCAGGCCGAGTTCAGAGCTCTGGAGTCGACAGACAAACGCAACTGATAATTCTGAATTGGTGCCTGTAAATATCAGCTCTGTAGCTGTCCTACAGCTCGAGTTAAGTGCAGAAAACCGAGAGTTTCTGTCAAGATCACTCAAATAATACGAACAGGTTTGTGGCCCTAGCTCGGCTAGCAGACCGAGTTCAGACCTCTGGATTCAACAGGCGAACGCGCCTGATCGTTCTGCGTGCATTAGCTGTGCCTACCAGCTCTGTAGCTGCCCTAGAGCTCGAGTTATGTTCAGAAAACCGTCAGCGCATACCAAGATGACTAAAAACAGCCGATCCCGCCACAGTGCTTTTCGATAGTAATATTCACCCGATCGAGCTGAGATCAAGATGGCGAGCGGGAATAGGATCGAATATCACGGGAAAAAATACTAGAGCTCTAACGAATGGTCAAATTTTGAGAACAAAATTTTCAACCGAGCAAAAGTTGTCAAAAGTTCCGTCGAGATTTTTCGAGCCAACAAGCTGTGGGGCGCGCCGGAATTACTCTTAGCTCCAGCAATAACTTGCTAAGGGAAGCTCTACGAGTTATTGTCCGCCTCGGCCGGCTGGGCCAACTAGCTCTACCCCTCGCCGGAATTCATCTAGCTCATCGTTGCCGAAGAGCTCTACGAGGTACTAGCTCCACCCCGCGCCGGAATTCCTCTAGCTCATCGATGCCGAAGAGCTCTACGAGGTATTACTCTTAGCTTCCAGCACTGGGCGCCGGCGGTAAACCGTCAACCTTGGTTACCGCCGGAGGACTCGTAGAGCTTCCTAACTCGACTTAAGTTAAGAAAAAGACAGCACAATCTGACTTATAGTGAATATTTCCCAACCATCCTGTGGTGTTGGGTCCTCGTTTTGAAGAGACAGCGCCCCGCGTTCCTTCCTTCCCGCTGCCCCCTCCCTCCTCCCATCTTCATCATCATCGTCATCATCCCCATCATCGTCATCGTCATCATCATCTGTCGTCATCATCATTATCACCACCCATGTCGGCACACCCCTCACACGTTTCGTGACCCCATAGGGAGCTCCACCGAAGGTCCCAGTGCGTGTGCCCGCATGCGTCCCGCACACCCATTTCGGCACACCCCTCACACGTTTCGTGGCCCCATAGGGAGCTCCACCGAAGGTCCCAGTGGGTGTGCCCGCATGCGTCCCGCACACCCATTTCGGCACACCCCTCACACGTTTCGTGGCCCCATAGGGAGCTCCACCGAAGGTCCCAGTGGGTGTGCCCGCATGCGTCCCGCACACCCATTTCGGCACACCCCTCACACGTTTCGTGGCCCCATAGGAGCTCCACCGAAGGTCCCAGTGGGTGTGCCCGCATGCGTCCCGCACACCCATGTCGGCACACCCCTCACACGTTTCGTGGCCCCATAGGGAGCTCCACCGAAGGTCCCAGTGGGTGTGCCCGCATGCGTCCCGCACACCCATTTCGGCACACCCCTCACACGTTTCGTGGCCCCATAGGGAGCTCCACCGAAGGTCCCAGTGGGTGTGCCCGCATGCGTCCCGCACACCCATTTTGGGCACACCCTTCACACGTCGCGTGGCCCCATAGGGAACTCCACCGAAGGTCCCAGTGGGTGTGCCCGCATGGCGTCCCGCACACCCTTTTCGGCACACCCCTCACACGTTTCGTGGCCCTAGGGAGCTCCCCAAGGTCTAGTGGGTGTGCCCGCATGCGTTCCCGCAACCATTTCGGCCCACCCCTCACCGTTTCGTGACCCCATCGGGAGCTCCACCGCAGGTCCCAGTGCGTGTGCCCGCATGCGTCCCGCACACTCATTTCGGCACACCCCTCACACGCTTCGTGGCCCCATAGGGAGCTCCACCGAAGGTCCCAGTGGGTGTGCCCGCATGCGTCCCGCACACCCATTTCGGCACATCCCTCACACGTTTCGTGGCCCCATAGGGGGCTCCACCGAAGGTCCCAGTGGGTGTGCCCTCATGCGTCCCGCACACACATGTCGTCCCACCCCTCACACGTTTCGTGGCCCCATAGGGAGCTCCACCGAAGGTCTCAGTGGGTGTGCCCGCATGCGTCCCGCACACCCATTCCGGCACATCCCTCACACGTTTTGTGGCCCCATAGGGAGCTCCACCGAAGGTCCCCGTGGCGCAGTCCACATGCGTCTCCTTTGCCCAGTACAGCGTTACGTGGCCCCATATGGAGCCCCACCGCAGGTCCAGCCAGCCAGCTAGCTCTCTTTGCTCCGCGCAGCGGGCGACCCGCGCGCGTCGCTGGGACTCCTCCGGGGCGACCTGCGCGCGTCGCGGGGGCTCCGTGCTGCGTTCCGCCCAGCGCCTCGCTTGCCCGTCGTCGCTCTGCCCAGCGGCAAGAGCCTTGCCCGCTATCAGCCAGCCAGCTAGCTCTCTTCGCTCCGCGCAGTGGACGACCCGCGCGCGTCG
>CAUYUJ010021489.1:0-17500 GCA_963575745.1 Prorocentrum cordatum
GCGGTGGAGAAGCCTCCCTTTCGTAAGCCTCCCTCTCTAGTGAAAACGACCCAAGACCGAAACCGGCGAGCCTGGACCCGCAAAAGGACGGCCGCGACGCCCGCTCGCGAACCGAAAACGGCCAATTCACTAATCGGCGTGTCAGGGTAGGAGGTCTGTCCACCCACGACTCATGTACATCTATGTGCCCACACGCTTCCCGCTGCGAGCGTCTGCACGCGAGAGCAACGGAATGTGAACGGGTCTCTGCTGCGAAAGCAGAGAATGTTGGGCCCCCAGACGGGCAAACCGCCTGAGGTATCCCCACAATCCCGGCGCGAATCATGAATGTTCCCACCCCTGGCGGCTCCCCCTTGGGAGTAGCGAAAACAGCGCATCGCCTGAGGCGTCCTCACAATCCGCTCCGAAAGAGCAAAGGATGTTGGGCACCCACACTGGCAAACCGCATGAGACATGCCAACAATCTGGACGCGAAGGAATGTCCACACCCCTGACAGCTCCCCCTTGCGAGTGCTAAGACCAGCGCCTCGCCTGAGACATCCTCACAATCTGCTCAGGAAGCAGAGGGTCTTGGGAACCCAAACAGGCAAACCGCCTCAGACATACCAACAATCTGGGCGCGAATCCTGGAGTGTCCCCACCCCTGGCGGCTCCCTCCTGGGGTGCCCAAGTGCGACGCCTGCTACCTCGTGGTGAGCACTGGCCCAGGTGAGTCCGAGCATGAGTTAGTCTGAATCTAACTGAGTCTAATTGCGAGTGAGCCTGAATGACTGAGCTTGAATAGGAGTCAGTCTGAGTAGGCGTGACTCTGAGTACGAGTGAGACTGAGTGTGAGTGAGTCTGAGTATGAATGGGTCTGAGTATGACTAAGTGAATCTGAGGAGGCGGAGGAGAGGAGGAAGAGGAGGGAGGAGGAAGAGGAGGGAGGAGGTCCGGAGGCGTCTGAGTAATAGTAATAAGCCCTGTCTTAGAACATAGGGAAACATAACATCGGGTGTCCGGGATCTGCCCTCCGAGGCAGCCGACGTCGAGGCTCGTCACATGCCGAAGACCTGCTGAACCGCTTCCCCTGGACCGCTTCCCATCCTGAGCCCTCTTTTGACTGTCCTGGGGTCCAGGCATTGGGCCCGCGTCGTGCCGTCGCCTCCACAACGCGAGGAGGCTCGAGGATCGACGGAGCGACTGGACTGTCGGAGCAGTGCGAGTGGAGACAACGGCAGCTCAAATTCGATCCCTGGCTCTCTCCTGGGGTGCCGGCGCACCAATTTTCCGAGCTGCGTCCAGCCGTGGCGACAAGGGGGCCCCTCGAAAACCAAGTACCGTTGTCTCGACTACAGTGGAGGCCAGTCCACAAGAAACCGTCCACAAGAAACCCGACCCTGAGACCCCAGGACGTCCACAGCAAAACCATTGAAACCCAAGAAACCCAGGGCACCCTGGAGGCAAGCAGGGCAGGGTGCTTCTTGGCATCGGTCTCCACTGTACTGACTGGTCCTGCTCTCCGTCTGGTGGCATGATCGAGGCCCGGCCGCCAGATCGGCGCGTCCCGAGGCCCCCGCCCAGCGGGCGGCGCGCGGCGAGTCGGGCTCGGAGGGCGTGCGCCCCCCCCCCCCCCCCCCCACACCACCACCCGAGCCGCTGCAGACCGCGGCCGCGCCTCGGTGCTCCATTGGAGGGGCTCTATGGCAAGTGGCATGTGGTGTCTCGTCCGCGGCGATGTCTCGTTCTCGTCTGGCTGCTCTGTATGGGTGGTGACCTTCGGCTGGTCCACTATCAGGCTCCGTGTGCTGCGAGTTATCGTTCTTGCCCTGGTAATCCATGGATGAGGAGCGGGGCTGCGCGAGTACAAAGGGCCCCGTTAACGGGGACTTTGGTTGACCAGGGCTGAAAGTGCATGGTGTTTTTCCCAATCAACCTGTGGTACTGGGTCCTCGTTTTAAAAAAAGACGGCGCCCCGCGCTCTCCTCTCCTCCTCCTTCTCTTCCTTCTCCTCCTCCTCTTGCTCCTCCTCCTCCTGCTCCTCCTCCCCCTCCTCCTCCTGCTCCTCCTCCTCCTCCTCCTCCTCCTAGCATCCCCGTGTCCCCTTTCGGCACGTCCCTCGCACGCTTCGTGGCCCCATAAGGAGCTCCACCGAAGGCACTAGCGAGATTCAGCGTACCCATCACACGTTTCGTGGTCCCGTAGGGAACTCCACAGATGGCCCCAGCCGCAGGGTCCGCATGGCGGCCCCGCGCCCATTCCTGCACACCCCTCACACGTTTCGTGGCCCCGTAGGGAACTCCACTGAAGGCCCCAGCATCAGGGTCCGCATGGCGGCCCCGCATCCGATTCGGCACACCACTCACACGTTTCACGGCCCAATGAGGAGCTCCACCGAAGGGGCCCAGCGGCAAGGTTCGCATGGCGGCCCCGCGCCCGATTTCGGCACATCCCTCACACGTTTCGTCTTTCCCCACAGGGACCTGCCCCTCCTTCGTCCAACCTGCCCTGCGGCACTCGGAGGCCTCCCGAGTGGGGTCGGAGTGGACGGGGGCCGGAGGATCGCACCGACTCGCTGGCGATGCATCGGCGACGTCGGCGCGAAGCACATCGGGCTCCGCATCGAGCCGCACCGCCTCGCCGATGCACTTGGCGATGCGGCGCGATCCTCCGACCCCATCTGCTCCGACCCCATCTGGGAGGCCTGGCATCGTCACTGCACCGACCTTGCAGACGTGCTGCAGCGGACTTCGGGCGTGGATCTCTGCCAATGCACAACCCCGAAACGGCGAATGAACAACGAAATGAATTTCGCGTGGATGTCTTTTTTCCGTCTCCCTTCCTGGCCCGAAACATCCGCGCGAAATCCCCCTCGAAATCTGGCACGAGATTCTCCGGGACGCTCCGCGCCCATCCCATCGCTCTCCGAGCGAGATCCGCCCTGCGACGCTGGCGCGAGGAGGAATCTCGGGAGCGGCCAAGAAGGGGGCGTCCAAGAGGGGGGGGGGTGCAAATCATGGCCGGCGGCATGTGCGCGGCCCAGGGGGGGGGGGGGCGGGGACGTATTGAAATAAGAAGGGACGCCATGAAATCCGGGGAGATCTCATGGCCCGCGCCATGACATCCGCCCCCCGGCGGGGCCGAACCCAGCTGCATGCAGCAAATTTCGCAGCCCCCCCTTTCCCAATATCCCCCCCTCTTGGCCGCCCCCGAGAGTCGAGGGCCCAGGCACCCCCTGGCGAGAGCCGCAGAGAGGGGCCGGGCGGCGGCGGGGGCCTCTCTGAGCCCCCTCCAGCACTGCGCCCTTGCCCCCCCCGCGCGAGGCGGGCCTCTTCGGGCCTCTCTGGACCGTCAACAGCGCGGGCGGCGGCTCGCGGGAGACGGCGCAGGCCGGCCGCGTGGGGAAGAAGAGCTCGAGAGGTCTACAAGTCGGGGCCTTGACCCAAGGAACCCCAAATCAGGAACGAGGCCCCTTTTGTTCCAGAAGCTCAGCTTCGATCTTCGACCGAAACCAGAAGGGGAACCTGAGGCAAGCTGTGAAGCACTTAAGGAACGCGGAGCCCCTCCCCAACGAGAAGGGTTCCTTCTTCAGCGCCCCGACTGTGCGCTCGGCGCGCCGCAAAGAGAATAAGTGCGCAACGCCAAGGCCCACTCCCTGACGATCTCGTCGTGCGACCGATGCCTGGCGCCCGAGACCGATTCCAACCTGCGGGTACCTACCGTCGGGGCGTTGACCTAAGGAACCCTAAATTCGCCGGCCCAACGGGCCAGGGCGTGCTAAGATCTCCGGTAACTGGTTAACAGTATTAACAGTATTTCTAGTTCGCGCGCGCGGGGCGGCCCCTGGGGGTCCACCGGCGAAAAGTACCCCGACCAACGCCCGGTCGCCGCCCGACCAAGTCTACTCAGAGATGGTTTTCCTTCTGGGTGCGGCCTCTCAGGCTCCCCAGAGCGCGCTCAGAGTGCCCCAAGAGGCCCCCAAGACTGCCCAAGAGGCCCCCGAGACGCCCAAAGAGCGCTCGAAGACGCCGAAGATGACCCCAAGACGGCCCAAAAGGCCCCCAGACAGCCCAAGAGGCCTCCAAGACGCCCCAAGAGGCCTTCCAAAGTCCTCCGAAGAGAGCCCCAAGGGCCAAAATCGTTGATTTTGCGATTTGTTTTTTTTATATTTTTTTGTGTTCTGTGGGCTTTTGCCGTTTTCCGGACGCTCCAAGGACGGCCCAAGAGCTCCCCAAGACCGCTCAAGAACGGCCCACGAAGCTCCCAAGACGGCGCCGAAACGACCCAAGAGAGCCCTCAATACGGCCCAAGTGCCGCCCAAGACGGACCAAGAGGCCCCAAGACGGGCCCAAGAGGGACTCATGAGGGATACCGAGAACTCAAAAATGGAGCCCTCCGTCCCAGAAGGCGCCCAGGAGGTCCCAAAGAGGCCCCAAGAGGCCTCCAAGAGGCCCCAAGATGTCGCCAAGAGGCCCCAGGAGACTCCCAGGAGTCCCAAAAGAAGCCCCAGAAGGCTTCAAACATGTCTCCCAGGCGCCCCCGAACGGCCTCTCAACAGACCCCAAGAGGCCCCCCAAAGAAGCATCTTGACGACGACTCTATTTCGCCCCATCGAGAGACGACCCCCAGGGAACTGCTTCACCATCAAAACTCCCCACGCAACGCGTCCGAACGACACCCGCCCCCAAGAGCGCAACATGGGCAACACACAGACAAAAACCAGCGATGCCATATCACGGGCCGGCGGAATGAGCGAAGCGATTCAATAAGGAACGAGGCCCCTTTTTTCCAGAAGTTCAACTTCGACTTCCCATCGAAAACATGAGGGACACCTGAGGCAAGCTGTGAGACACTGAAGGAACGCGGAGCCCCTCCCCAACCAAAAGGGTTCCTTCTTCAGGGCCCCGACTGCAAGGGGCCCGCGCATCGAAAGTGGAAGCGCCTTTTGATCCGGGGAGCATTCTGTCAGTGGACGGCGTTTGCTTTCCCGGCGTGCCGACGTTGAGCGAAAAGTCGGGGGGAGGGGGGGGGTCTGGCTCCGGACCTCTGCTTGCAGTGCGACCGTTTGCAGCAGTGCGTCCTATGGAGGAGGCCCCACCTGCTCGAAACAGGTGCCCCAAACAGCCCCAAGATCCAAGATATGGGGGGGGGGGGGAAAGGGGGGGTGGGGGTGCGAGGGCCCGCGCCGATCGGCAGAACAGCGAACATAAGAAGACGATGCCCTGGTTGCTCTTGCTCGTGGCCTGCGGGGGCGCCCTGGTGGCGGGCCGGGGCCCGCCCGCCCTGCGCGCCCCGCGTCCTGCGCGGCTTCTTGCCGGCGGCCCCGGGCACCCCGGAAGGGCCGGGCCGCGTGCGGCCGCACGGCGCGACGGACTCGAGGGGGCCCCTCTGCTAGAGGCCTCCTAGGATGGGGTCGGAGTAGATGGTCAGAGCCCCGAATCATCAGGGGTAACTCGGGTCAGGGCTAACTCGGGTTCGTTATTTCGGGATTCCGAACCCGAGTCACCCCGGACCCGAGTTACCCCGGATAATTCGGGCGTCCAGAGCCCCGAATCATCAGGGGTAACTCGGGTCAGGGCTAACTCGGGTTCGTTATTTCGGGATTCCGAACCCGAGTCACCCCGGACCCGAGTTACCCCGGATAATTCGGGCGTCCAGAGCCCCGAATCATCAGGGGTAACTCGGGTCAGGGCTAACTCGGGTTCGTTATTTCGGGATTCCGAACCCGAGTCACCCCGGGCCCGAGTTACCCCGGATAACTCGGGCGTCCAGAGCCCCGAGTCATCAGGGGTAACTCGGGTCAGGGCTAATTCGGGTTCGTTTTTCGGGAATCCGAACCCGACTTACCCCGGACCCGAGTTACCCCGGATAATTCGGGCGTCCAGAGCCCCACATCATCAGGGGTAACTCGGGTCAGGGCTAACTCGGGTTCCTTTTTCGGGAATCCGAACCCGAGTCACCCCGGCCGATTACCCCGAAATTCGGGCGTCCCAGAGCCCCCGAATCATCAGGGGTAACTCGGGTCAGGGCTAACTCGGGTTCCGTTATTTCGGGATTCCTAAACCCGAGTCTACCACGTACCCGAGTTACCCCGGATTAATTCGGGCGTCCCAGAGCCCCGAATCATCCAGGGGTTAACTCGGGTCAGGCTAACTCGGGTTCGTTTTTTTTTTCGGGATTCCGAACCCCGAGTCACCCCGGACCCTAGTTACCCCTGATAATTCCGGATAATTCGGCGTCCAGAGCCCCGAATCATCAGGGGTTAACACTCGGGTCAGGGCCTAATTCGGGTTCGTTCTTTCGGGATTTGCCGACCCGATCCCACCCCGGACCCGAGTTACACGCCGGATAATTCGGTTCGGGCGTCCAAGCCCCGAATCATCAGGGGTAACTCGGGTCAGGGCTAACTCGGGTTCGGTTTTCGGGATTCCGAACCCGACTTACCCCGGACCCGAGTTGCCCCAGATAATGCGGGCGTCCAGAGCCCCGAATCATCAGGGGTAACTCGGGTCAGGGCTAACTCGGGTTCGTTTTTCGGGATTCCGAACCCGACTTACCCCGGACCCCGATTTACCCCCGGATAAGTCGCGTCCGAGCCCGAATCATCAAGGGTAACTCGGGTCAGGGCTAATTCGGGTTCGTTCTTTCGGGATGCCGAACCCGAGTCACCCCGGACCCGAATTACCCAAGATAATTCGGGCGTCCAGAGCCCCGAATCATCAGGGGTAACTCAGGTCAGGGCTAACTCGGGTTCGTTATTTCGGGATTCCGAACCCGAGTCACCCCGGACCCGAATTACCCCAGATAATTCGGGCGTCCAGAGCCCCGAATCATCAAGGGTAACTCGGGTCAGGGCTAACTCGGGTTCGTTTTTTCGGGATTCCGAACCCGAGTCACCCCGGACCCGAATTACCCCAGATAATTCGGGCGTCCAGAGCCCCGAATCATCAAGGGTAACTCGGGTCAGGGCTAACTCGGGTTCGTTATTTCGGGATTCCGAACCCGAGTCACCCCGGACCCGAGTTACCCCGGATAATTCGGGCGTCCAGAGCCCCGAATCATCAGGTCATCAGGGGTTAACTCGGGTCAGGCTATCTCGGGTAATCGTTTTTTTTCGGGAATCCGAACCCGAGGGACCCGACCCGAGTTACCCCGTATAATTCGTCGTCCAGAGCCCCGAATCATCAGGGTTAACTCGGGTCAGGGCTAACTCGGGTTCGTTTTTTCGGGATTCCGAACCCGAGTCACCCCGGACCCGAGTTACCCCGGATAATTCGGGCGTCCAGAGCCCCGAATCATCAAGGGTAACTCGGGTCAGGGCTAATTCGGGTTCGTTCTTTCGGGATGCCGAACCCGAGTCACCCCGGACCCGAATTACCCCAGATAATTCGGGCGTCCAGAGCCCCGAATCATCAGGGGTAACTCAGGTCAGGCCTAACTCGGGTTCGTTTTTTCGGGATTCCGAACCCGAGTCACCCCGGACCCGAATTACCCCAGATAATTCGGGCGTCCAGAGCCCCGAATCACAAGGGTAAACTCGGTGTCAGGGCTAACTCGGTTCGTTATTTCGGGATTCCGAACCCGAGTCAACCCCGGACCCGAGTTACCCCGATAATTCCTGGCCGTTCCAGAGCCCCGAATCATCAGGGGGTAACACGGGGTACAGGGCTATCTCGGTCGTTTTTTTTTCGGGAATCCGAACCCGAGGGGGCCCCCGGACTACGAGTTACCCGATAATTCGGTCGGGTTGTCGTCCAGAGCCCCCGAATCATCAGGGGTAACTCGGGTCAGGGCTAACTCGGGTTCGTTTTTTTCGGGATTCCGAACCCGAGTTACCCCGTACCCGAGTTACCCCGGATAATTCGGGCGTCCAGAGCCCCGAATCATCAGGGGAAACTCGAGTCAGGGCTAATTAACTCGGTTCGTTTTTTCGGGATTCCGAACCCGAGTCACCCCGGACCCGAGCTACCCCGGATAATTCGGGCGTCCAGAGCCCCGAATCATCAGGGGCAACTCGACTCAGGGCTATACTCGGGTTCGTTTTTTTCGGGAATCCGAACCCGAGTCACCCCGGACCCGCATTACCCCGGATAATTCGGGCGTCCAGAGCCCCGAATCATCAGGGGTAACTCGGGTCAGGGCTAGCTAACTCGGCTCGTTATTTCGGGATTCCGAACCCGAGTCACCCCAGACCCGAGTTACCCCGGATAATTCGGGCGCCCAAAGCCCCGAATCATCAGGGGTAACTCGGGTCAGGGCTATCTCGGGTTCGTTTTTTTCGGGATTCCGAGCCCGAGTTACCCCGGACCCGAGTTACCCTGGATAATTCGGGCGTCCAGAGCCCCGAATCATCAGGGGAAACTCGGGTCAGGGCTAACTCGGGTTTGTTTTTTTTCGGGATTCCGAACCCGAGTCACCCCGGACCCGAGTTACCCCGGATAATTCGGGCGTAGAGCCCCGAATCATCAGGGGTAACTCGGGCAGTGCTATCTCGGGTTCGTTTTTTCGGGATTCCGAGCCCGAGTTACCCGGACCCCGATCTACCCTTGATCTTCTGGCGTCCAGAGCCCCGAATCATCAGGGCCACTCGGGTTCGTTTTTTCGGGATTCCGAACCCGAGTAACCCCGGACCAGAGTTACCCCGGATAATTCGGGCGTCCAGAGCCCCGAATCATCAGGGGTAACTCGGGTCAGGGCTAACTCGGGTTCGTTTTTCCGGGATTCCGAGCCCGAGTCACCCCGGACCCGAGCTACCCCGGATAATTCGGGCGTCCAGAGCCCCGAATCATCAGGGGTAACTCCGGTCAGGGCTAGCTCGGTTCGTTTTTTCGGGATTCCGAGCCCGAGTCACCCCGGACCCGAGTTACCCCGGATAATTCGGGCGCCCAAAGCCCCGAATCATCAGGGGTAACTAGGGTCAGGGCTAACTCGGGTTCGTTTTTTTCGGGATTCCGAACCCGAGGGACCCCGGACCCGAGCTACCCCGGATAATTCGGGCGTCCAGAGCCCAGCATCATCAGGGGTAACTCGGGTCAGGGCTAACTCGGGTTCGTTTTTTTTGGATTCCGAACCCGAGTCACCCCGGACCCGAGTTACCCCGGATAATTCGTGCGTCCAGAGCCCCGAATCATCAGGGGTAACTCGGGTCAGGGCTAACTCGGTTTCGTTTTTTCGGGATTCCGAACCCGAGTCACCCCGGACCCGAGTTACCCCGGATAATTCGGGCGTCCAGAGCCCCGAATCATCAGGGGTAGCTCGGGTCAGGGCTAACTCGGGTTCGTGTTTTCGAGATTCCGAACCCGAGTCATCCCGGACCCGAGCTACCCCGGATAATTCGGGCGTCCAGAGCCCCGAATCATCAGGGGTAACTCGGGTCAGGGCTAACTCGGGTTCGTTCTTTCGGGATTCCGAACCCGAGTCATCCCGGACCCGAGTTACCCCAGATAATCCCACCAGCCCTTTGGGCGTGAGTGGTTTAGAGAGCCCGCTCTGTCCTCAACCCCCCTTCTTCCCCTTCGGGGAGGGGTTTACCCCTCCCCCTACCCCCTCCCCCTGGACCTGGAGAGGGAGTCCCGAGCGTCGTCAGGGGGGTCTTTTTCGACGCCTGGGAGGGCCAAAAAACGACGACCCTCACGAGGATTCTGGCCCCGAGGGGGGGGAGGCAGTTTGGCGCCTCAGCTCGTCGTTGAAGCAAGAAACATTGATTTTACTACGGTTTTGGCTCCATTTTGGCCTTCTGAGGGGGCCGCGTTCCTCTTCCGTCTTAGCAAAATCATTGATTTTACAGAGGTTTTGGGCTCATTTTGTCCTTCTCAGGGGTCAGCGCTTATTTGCGCTTCTGAGGAGGTCGCAAGAGGCCCCAAGATAGCCCCAAGAGGCCCCCAGGAGTCTCCCAAGAGGCCTCCAGGAGGCCCCCAAGAGGCTCCCAAGAGGCCCCAAGAGGTCCCCAAGAGGCTCCCAAGAGGCCCCCAAGAGGCCCCAAGAGGCTCCAAGAGGCCCCCAAGACGCCCCCAAGAGGCCCCCAAGACGCACACCACGAGGAGCCCGAACGACTCACACCACGACGCGGGCCCCGAACGACTCACACCACGAGGAGCCCGAACGAGTCACACCCGGAGGAGGGGCCCGAACGACTCACACCAGGATGAGGGGCCCGAACAACTCACACCACGAGAAGCCCGAACGACTCACACCAGGACGAAGAGCCCGAACGACTCACACCACGAAGAGCCCGAACGACTCACACCAGGAAGAAGGGCCCGAACGACTCACACCAGGACGAGAAACCCCAAACGACTCAAATCACGAGGCGCGCTTTCTCTCCCTCCTCCTCCGCCTCGTCCTTCTCCCGCTCCCCCCACAAGGAGGATGTACAAGGAGGCGGGAGGAAGGAGGAACAGGGAAGATATGCGGGGCCAAGCGGACACACGCCTGAAAAACACGACTGTCGGCATGCTTCGCAAGAGTTGCTGCTGTGAGATGGGCTGGTGGGGATACGCGAAGCGTAAAGAATTCGGGCGTCCAGAGCCCCGAATCATCAGGGGCAATTCGACTCAGGGCTAACTCGGGTTCGTTGTTTTCGGGATTCCGAACCCGAATCACCTCGGACCCGAGTTACCCCGGATAATTCGGGCGTCCAGAACCCCGACTCATCAGGGGTAACTCGGGTCAGGGCTAACTCGGGTTCGTTTTTTCGGGATTCCGAACCCGAATCACCCCGGACCCGAGTTACCCCGGATAATTCGGGCGTCCAGAGCCCCGAATCATCAGGGGTAACTCGGGTCAGGGCTAACTCGGGTTCGTTTTTCGGGTCGAACCCGAGTGCCCCGGGGTCACCCCGGATAATCGGCTCCCCAAACATCAGGGGTTCAGGGCTAACTCGGGTTCGATTTTTCGGGATTCCGAACCGAGTCACACCGGACCCGATTTACCCGTCCCCGGATTAATTCGGGCGTCCCCGAGCCCCGAGTCCTCAGGGTAACCGGGTCAGGGCTAATCGGATCCGAACCGAGTCACCCAGACCCGAGGTAATTCCTCCAGGGTCAGGGCTAACTCGGGTTCGTTTTTTCGGGATTCCGAACCCGAATCCCCCGGACCCGAGTTACCACCGGATAATTCGGGCGTCCAGAGCCCCGAATCATCAGGGGTAACTCGGGTCAGGGCTAACTCGGGTTCGTTTTTCGGGATTCCGAACCCGAGTCACCCCGGACCCGAGTTACCCCGGATAATTCGGGCGTCCAGAGCCCCAAATCATCAGGGGTAACTCGGGTCAGGGCTAACTCGGGTTCGATTTTTCGGGATTCCGAACCTGAGTCACCCCGGACCCGAGTTACCCCGGATAATTCGGGCGTCCAGAGCCCCGAGTCATCAGGGGTAAATCGGGTCAGGGCTAACTCGGGTTCATTTTTTCGGGATTCCGAACCCGAGTCACCTCGGACCCGAGATACCCCGGATAATTCGGGCGTCCAGAGCCCCGAATCATCAGGGGTAACTCGGGTCAGGGCTAACTCGGGTTCGTTTTTTCGGGATTCCGAACCCGAGCCACCCCGGCCGAGTTACCCCGGATAATTCGGGCGTCCAGAGCCCACAACATCAGGGGTAAACTCGGGTCAGGGCTAACTCGGGTTCGTTTTTCGGGAACCGAACCCGAGTCACCCCGGACCCGAGTTACCCCCCGGATAATTCGGGCGTCCAGAGCCCCGAAATCATCAGGGGTAACTCGGGTCAGGGCTAACTCGGGTTCGTTTTTCGGAATCCGAACCCGAGTCACCCCGGACCCGAGTTACCCCGGATAATTCGGGCGTCCAGAGCCCCGAATCATCAGGGTAACTCGGGTCAGGGCTAACTCGGGTTCGTTTTTCGGGAATCCGAACCCGAGTCACCCCGGACCCGAGTTACCCCGGATAATTCGGGCGTCCAGAGCCCCGAATCATCAGGGGTAACTCGGGTCAGGGCTAACGCGGGTTCGTTTTTCGGAATTCCGAACCCGAGTCACCCCTGACCCGAGTTACCCCGGATACTTCGGGCGTCCAGAGCCCCGAATCATCAGGGGTAACTCGGGTCAGGGCTAACTCGGGTTCGTTTTTTCGGGATTCCGAACCCGAGTCACCCCGGACCCGAGTTACCCCGGATCACTCGGGCGCCCAAGACGGGGTCGGAGGATCGCGCCGCATCGCCGATGCATCGGCGATGCATCGGCGATGCATCGGCGCTGCACCAGCGGTGCATCGTCGACGCGGGCTATGCATCGGCGACGTCGCCGTGCAGCAAATCGGGCTCCGCATCGAGCCGCATCGGCGATGCACCGGCCATGCGGAGCGATCCTCCGACCCCATCTACTCCGACCCCATCTAGGAGGCCCAGACTTGCTCCATCAGGGCCACCCGCGGGAAGCATCGAGTCCCAAGTGCTGGACGCTTCACGCTGTACGCCCCCTAAGATCCGACGAGGCAGCAAAACAGTGCCACACCGCACACAGAAAATCACCACCGGAGCGGCCCCAGACCCCATCTTCTTGCGCCATGTGCTCGAGCCGGCTCGAGCTGCGAGGGCCCCGGGGGCCCGAAGCTGGGCGAAGGCGCCCGCCGTGGAACAGAACAAGAGCAACGCCATGCAGGATCTCGGGATCCGCCGCCGTCCGCCAGCTTCCGCCTCGCCATGCAGGTATAAGCTTGCCCGAAGCTGACAAAAAGCAGGCTCCTGGCACGTCGACCCCCAGAGGTCTGGACCCCTTCCTGGGGATCCGTTTTTCCTCCCGGGTCGTTTGTTGACGGCCCCGAGGCCCGGGAAGGGCCCCCAGAGGCCGAAAATGTAATGAAAAGCCTCCTCCCGCGCGTTGTTTTTGTTCTTTTCACAGCCCGAGGAGGCCTGGGCTGGCAGCGCCCCCTCCTCCTCCTCCTCCTCCTCCTCCTCTTCTTCTTCTTCTTCTTCTTCTTCTTATTATTATTATTATTATTATTATTATTATTAGTATTATTCTTCTTCTTATTATTATGCGTCTTCTTCTTCTTATTATTATTATCATTATTATTATTATTCTTCTTCTTCCTCTTCTTCCTCTTCTTCCTCTTCTTCCTCTTCTTCCTCTTCTTCCTCTTCTTCCTCTTCTTCCTCCTCCTCCTCCTCCTCCTCCTCCTCCTCCTCCTCCTCCTCCCCGTTCGACGAGGGCCGCGTCGCACGCCGCCGCGGCGGCCGCCGGGCCCGCAACCTTTTTCCGCGCTTTCGCGCCGCGCGGCGCCTCCCCTCGAGGTGCGGCGCCGGCGCCGCCCGCAAGGCGCCGGCGCAGGCCGCAAGGCGGGCGCGCGCTCGCGATGGCGTCGGAGCGCCAGGTTTGCTCCTTCCGGGGAGGCATTGGGCTCGATCCCTGGACCCAATATCTACTCGGACCCCATCCACCCAGAACCCTTCGGGCCATGACACAAAGTCCCGACGGGAGGTTGTTTTTGCCATGTTCGGCCTTTGGGGGCCCTGGCCGGCCCTCGGGACCCTAAAAAAACGACTCAGGATGAAAAGCCGGGCAAGGGGCATGGGTCGAGACCTCCAGGGGTCGACGTTATGAAAAAACATGACGTCGGGGGTCTGGGTAGGAGGCCTCTGTAGATCCTGGCATTGCATTTTTTAACGAGAAGGCGTTTTCGCCTGATTTATCATGCCCCGGGACCCCCACAGGTCGATCCGGCTCGAGACGCGCCGCTGAAGGATGAGGTCTGGGGCTCCGGTGTTGAATTTTTCTGCGGTGTTGCAACTTGCTTTTGCAGCGTCGAATCTCAGGGTTGGGCGTCGCGTCATGGGGATGCGATGAATTCGGCGGCGAGCGAGGGGGGGGAGCGAGAGGGAGAAGGCCTTCGCAGCAGGCGGCGTGAGGCGCCCCAGAAGCCCTCGCGCCTCCCGAGACGTTGCCTCATTCGGGGGAGGCTTCCGCAGAACACTTCGCAGCAGGCCCCGGGACCTCCGATCCTTCCGAGGAGGCCCGCCCCTTCTCACTTCCCCCCGGGCCCGCCGCCGACGGGGGGGGCTCGGGTTGCCGTGACGGCGCCGTCGGGAAAACGACGCGAGCTCCAGCCGCAGACATCCCAGGCAGACTGGGCGGCGGAGGAGGAGGAGGAGGAGGAGGAGGAGGAGGAGGAGGAGGAGGAGGAGGAGGAGGAGGAGGAGGAGCGCCAGAGCTCCAGGCGGGCCCGCCGAGCAGCGTCGGCAGGCCCGGGCCCCGGCGAGCGCACGAGCCCTACGCTTCCCCGGTCGTTGTCTCTCTGCTGCCCTCGGCCGCGCGCAGGGCTCCCCGGCAGCACTGGGATGGGCGCGGGAAGCCCTCCTCCTCGTCCTCCTCCTCCTTCTCCTCCCCCTCTTCCTCATTCTTGCCCCCCCCCTCCCCCTCCCCTCCCCCTCCTCCTCCTCCTCCCTCCTCCTCCTCCTCCTCCTCCTCCTCCTCCTCCTCTCCTCCCTCCTCCTCCTCCTCCTCCTCCTCCTCCTCCTCCTCCTCCTCCTCCTCCTCCTATCCTCCTCCTCCTCCTCCTCCTCCTCGTTTCCTCCTCCTCCTCCTTCTCCTCCTCCTGCTCCTCCTCCTCTCCCGACCGAGGTGAACCATCCGTCGGGTGAGTGCGTGTTCAGTCGAGCGGATCGCCCTTCTGCTCGCCCCCCTCCTCCCCCCCTCCCCCTGCCCCCCCTGTCGGGACCGGGATGGGCACGCGAGGCCCCGAGATCCGGGGCCGCCCGACGTCGCTGCCCGACGCTCCCTGGTGCGCGGTGCGCACGGCCACCCTCGAGCCCCCTCGCCCGCCGCCCCCCTCGCCCGCTCCGGCCCGGACCGCCACGCCCGCGAATCGCGACTGCCTTCGAGCCTGCGCGGGGTGACCTGTAATGCGGGATGACGATTAATTCGCCGGCCCAACGGGCCAGGGCGTGCTAAGATCTCCGGTACCTGGTTAACAGTATTTCTAGTTCGCGCGCGCGGGGCGGCCCCTGGGGGTCCCCGGACGAAAAGTACCCCGGTCCCGGCAAGGTCGGGCCAGAGATGCCGGAGCCCTTGTACAGGGCCCCAGGACGGGCCAAGAGGTCCCCAAGAAGCCTCCAAGACGGTCCAAGAGGGCCCCGAGACGGCCAAAGATCGCCCGAAGACGCCCAACAGGGCCCCAAGACAGCCCAAGAGGCCTCCAAGACGCCCCAAGGGCCTTCCAAGAGGCCTCCGAAGAGGGCCCCAAGAGGCCAAAATCGTTGATTTTCATTGTTTTTTTCGATGTTTTTTGCGTTCTGGCTTTTTCGGCTTCCGGACGCTCCAAGACGGCCCAAGAGGCCCCCAAGACCGCTCCAAGACGGCCCACGAGGCTCCCAAGACGGCCCCGGAACGGCCCAGGAGGGCCCCCAAGACGGCCCAAGTGCCGCCCAAGACGGACCAAGAGGCCCCAAGACGGGCCCAAGAGGGGCTCAAGAGGGGAACCGAGAACTGAAAAATCGAGCCCTCCGCCCCAGAAGGCGCCCAGAAGGCCCCAAAAAGGCCCCAAGAGGCCCCCAAGAGGCCCCCAAGACGCCCCAAGAGGCGCCCAAGAGGCCCAAAAGAGCAAGAGGCCCCAAAACGGCCCCCAAGAGGCCCCAAAACTCGGTTAGCCCACAACGGTGCGACAATATGGGCCGGCGGAATGAGCGAAGCGATTAATATAAAGAATGGGAGAGAACGTTTAAACAAATAGTTGTCTGCTATTTCTGCACAAGTTTCTGACTGGAGGAGAACAATTAAAAACATAGTGTTCCAGCCCGCGGCCGGTTTTTTCTAATCGTCATCCCGGGCGCCGCCGCGTGAACACGACCCCCGGTCATTTATTAATCGTCATCCTCCATGAGGGGTGGGCGTCACAAATCCCACAAGCCTCTCTGGGCGGAGGTGCATGAGCGCGCTTCCTCTTCCCCACCCCAGACGTGCGAAGTCCTGATTTTTGTCAGTGCGGGGTCCCTGGAAGTCCCGACCCCTTGCCCCCCAGGCCGGTTTTTCATCCTGAGTCTTTTTTTGACGGTCCCGAGGCCCGGCGAGGGAACCCCGAGGCCGAAAAAATGCCAAAAACCAACCGTCCTGATTTTTCACGAGGCGATCATGTCTGGGACCCCTTCTTCCCCCTTCGCGGAAGGGTCTACCCCTCCCCGACCCCCTCCCCCCAAGATGGCCTCAGAGGGTTCCAAGGGGGCCACAGAGTTCTCATCAAGATTACCTCCAAGATGGCTGAAGATACTCAGCCCAAGATCGCCCAATACAAAGATACTCCAAGTAGCCTGCTTCAAGACGGCCTCAAGTGGGGCCACGGAGCCTCCCAAGAGGCCACTGGGCCTCGCCATCAAGGAGACCGCCGATGGGAAAATCCATACGTTTCTCCCTTCTCGCCTCCTCGCTTCAGAAGGGCTCTCGAGGCTCCCAGAGAACTCCAAGAGAGCCACGGTGGGGCCCAGTATCGCCCCAAGGCGGCCCCAAGAGCGACCCAAGAGGAGCGCCGAAGGCGCACGACGACCACGCCTTCCTTCGCTCAAAGCCGAAGCCGTTGGAAAAACATGTGAGCTTCAAAGATGTTGGAATCTCGTGGGCATCCGTGGGAGGTTTGTGAGCCAACATGGCTTCAAGATGATCTTAGAGAGCCCAAGATGGCCTCCAAGATCGCTAGAGATGTCCCAAGATGGCTGAATATGGCCATCACCATGCTGCCAAGAGGCCCCAAGATCGCTCCAAGGCGGCACCAATAGGGCCAGGGAGCTCCACGAGAGGCTCAAGCCTTTCCGACACCTGCTGGACACAATGTATGCTTGCTTCCGATGGGCTTTTCAGGCCCCAGAGCGACTACAAGAGGGCCCCAGAGCGGCCAAACATGGCCCCAGGACGGCCCCACGAGCGCTCAAGAGAGCCCCAATAGCGCCCCAAGAGGGCCCTGATAGGTGACTTTGGGATACTTTGGGGGCTCCGCTCCAGAGGGGCGACGCAGATATGGGGCCCTCTTTCTTTAATCGATGTCCTCCAAGATGGCCTCCAAGTTCCCCAAGAGGACCCCAAGCCGCCCCCAAGAGAGCTCGGGGAGCCTCCAACATGGCAGGGCTGATCAAGGCACTCACATTGGCACCGTTGCTGGATGGGCTGGTGGGAAGCGCGAATCGTCAAGTTTCGGGGCCCTCACGGATCGATCCGCGGCTTGAACTTCGCAGCAGAAAGACGGGTCCAGAGCTCTGGTCGCGTTTTGGGGCGAAGGTTTCACGACGTCGAACCTCAAGGAATATTTGCACGATGCCCAACAGCAGAGCCTGTCCGACATGAGCAGGGGAAGCTGACAGATGGACAACAAAAGCTGGCACATGGGCAACAAAAAGCTGACAAATTAACAAGGACAAGAGAAGCTGACAACCGAGCAACACTGACTTACCCAGCTCCCAAACTCCTTGAAGGGGCCCAGGGACTCACAAATTCGCCAGCCCAACGGGCCAGAGGCGTGCTAAGATCTCCGGTAACTGCTTAACAATATTTCTAGTTCGCGCGCGCGGGGCGGCCCCCGGGGGG
>CAUYUJ010021489.1:22500-42500 GCA_963575745.1 Prorocentrum cordatum
CCGGGGGGGTACCTATAGTCCGGGGGGGGGGTACTTGTAGTCCGGGGGGGGGTATACCTGTAGTCCGGGGGGGGGGTATACCTGTAGTCCGGGGGGGGGTACCTGTAGTCCGGGGGAGGGGTACTTGTAGTCCGGGGGGTACCTGTAGTCCGAGGCCCCAGAACTGTTGAGAGACACAGAGTAAAGCAAACCGTGTCCATACGATATGTTGACTATGCAAAAGCTCCTCCTCTGGAGGGGCATGCCCGACTTAAACATCGAATTCCAGCTGTGGCTCTCGCCGTGGCTCCGCGCAGCAGGAAGGAAAGGGGGGGAGAGGATGATCAGGAGGAAGGAGGAGAAGGGAGGAGAAGGGAGGAAGGAGGGAGGAAGGAGGGAGGAAGGAGGGAGGACGGAGGAGGAGAAGGGAGGAGCTGGGAGGAGCAGGGAGGAGCAGGGAGGAGAAGGGAGGAGAAGGGAGGAGAAGGGAGGAGAAGGGAGGAGGAGCTGGGGCGGCGCGGCCAACCCAAACATCCGACGGTGCGGAATTCCCGTCCGCGGGCCCCAGAGATCTCGGTCTCTCACCCTCGGGGGGGCCTGCGCCCCAGGAAAGACTGCAGCACTCTCCCTCGCGCACGCACCATGCAGGGCCCGCACACTGCCCCAGGATGCCCGCAGGAACACACGCGAGGCCTGCAGAGAGCCAGTCCGCCCAAAGGCTGGGCAGCGCCGCCGCAGTTCCTCCCGACGTGCCCCCCCCCGGGGATATCCCGACGCCCCTCTCCATGGCCCGGCTCGTCGCCCCGGCATGGGAATTGACGGTCGCAGGGCCGGGGAGCGGCGCGGCCACCCCGGGGGGACACTGGGACAGCAGCATACCGGCACCGCTGCGGCCCGGACCTCCCCGGGAGTGCGCTCTGACCAGGATCCCAAGGCGAGTCCAGCCGTGGCGCCACGAGAGACGGGGGCAGCTGTAACGATCGGTCGATGTTCCCCTGCTGACTCGAGTCCCAGGGGCCGAAGTCGACGAAAAACCCACCGCCGCGACCTGACTTGCGACGCCCAAATCTGAGGGAAACTGCCGTGCGAAGCGACGACGGCCGGAGGGCGGCAGGTCGAGAAGAACGGCGGCCCATGCACCGAGACCCCCCCCCCCTGGGGTCCATGCTGACCAGCTCGTCGACACGGACCCGGCCTTGACGACGAGAAGCCTCCAGGAGACCCAGCGCAGGACGAAGACCGCCAGGGCTAGGTCGGGCATGCCCTCCTACAGGCGGACACTGGAAGCAAACCGGAACAGAGTCAAAACAGACGCAAACATAGCCAAACATGAGTCGAACCCAGACCCCCGATGTAATGATTTTTTCATTACGTCGACCCCCAGAGGTCCCGACCCTTTCCCCAGGACCGGCTTTGCATCCTGAGTCGTTTTTTGATGCTCCCGAGGCCCGGTGAGAGCCCCCGGAGGCCGAAAAGTAGGAAAAACCTCCCGTCATGATTTTTTCATTACTTGAGGGGGTCTGGGAAGCATCGCCCCCCAAGACTATGTCTTGTGACTCTGCTTGACGATGCCTCCTGTACTTCGAGGGACATATGCCCGACGCAACGCCAGGATGGACCGCCGTGGCCTCGAGACGGGACCCTCCTCGGGATCGACGGCGGGGCGCGCTGCCCTGCACGGCAAATGGGGCAGGCCCTACGATGACTACCTACCAAACCACCCCAACCCGAAGACCCGAACTTGACCCGAATTTCGGGTGGGGGGGGGTGCGGGTTCCATATGTGTTTCCAATGTTCCCCGGCCCCCCCCCCCCCCACTGGAAATGGAGAGCAAATTGAGGCCTTCGGGTCGGGTTGGGGTGGTTTGGTCGGCGGTGATACGAGGCGTGGCCCGTCTGCGCCGCCGTGGGCGTGGCCGGCTTGCACGCGGCCCGCCGCCGCGTGCCCATGCCAAGGCCCAGGGGCGCCCCCCTGAGATCCCGACGCTGCAAGAGTGGCATGCAGCAGCGTAGCAATCACCACCGGAGCCCCGGGGACCTCACCTCTTGGGCGCCCGGCATGCTCCTCGCGCCCGAGCGAGCCGTGAGGGCCCCGGGGCCCGAGGGAGAGATCGAGGGAGAACGCCCGCAGAGGAAAACAGTGGCAGCGCCAGGATCTCAGGGGCTCGAGGGCGCGGAGTCACCGCCCTGCACGGCGCAGGGGGCAGGCCCTACGGGGCGTGGCCCGTCTGCGCCGCCGTGGGCGTGGCCGGCTTGCACGCGGCCCGCCGCCACGTGCTGATGCCGAGGCCCAGGGGCGTCGAGGCGCGCCGCTGCGCCTGGCGGCGCGTGCTGCCGGCGCGGGGGCGCCCCAGATCGCGGGATCGCGTCAAGAGCAAGAGTGCGGACGGGAGGCTTGTGGCCGTCTTCGGCCTCTCGGGGGGCCCTCGGCAGCTTGCTTTTGGGGGACGATATATTTCGACCCCAGGCATGGTCGCGTCGTGGAAGGATCAGAACGGGAGGCGTTTGGCCGTCTTCGGCCTCGGGGGCCCTCGCTGGGCCTCGGGACCGTCAAAAAGCTGCTCAGGATGAAAACCCGGCCCCAGGGCAGGGGTCGGGACTTCCAGGGGCCCCGTATATTGACAAAAAATAATCAGGACGTCGCATGGCTCGCCGTCCGAGGGATGGATCGTGTCCAACGGCGGCGTTTGGCGCGATCTCGGCCTCCTGCCCCAAATTCGGGGATCTTCTGCTGAACTTGTTCGAGTAGCGAGTCCACTGCGGGAGAACACACACCTATATGTTACCAGCGCACGGGAACCATGACTTCCACACGAACACACACTCCAGACTGCGGCGGAACAGGTCATCGAAACTCGAAACTTGTGAACACCATCCACTGCGACCCGCAGCAACGCGACTCGAAGACCGCATGGTCAACGCTCGCAGACAGCACGGTCAGCACCTTCGGCTCAACAACAAATCCAAGCCCGTCAAAGCAGTAGCGCTCGAGAGGAAGACCGACTCGACCTGTGATCCCATTACGACTCCACCACGGCCCGCGCAGTACCGACAGCTCCTGGCGTCACGACGTGGCCCCTTGCTTCTGACACAGCGTGAGCCGCTCAACAGTGAAAGGCTCCCCTCGGGATCCCTGGAGACTGTCGTAGACGAAGAAGAAGAATAACAATAATAATAACAACATAAACTTCCGGCGCTCCGCGCGGATTTCTGGGATCCGCGTCGGACCACCCTCCCCGGCGCGCGGACCGCGCCAGGGGCGGCGCCGGAGGCGCCGCCGGGAGGGCCCAGCACGGATCCAAGAAATCTGCGCGGAGCGCCACACTTGTATGCTCCCAGACCCCCGACGTCGTGATTTTTTCACTTTGTCGACCCCTAGAGGTCTGGACCCCTTCCCCGGGACCGGTTTTGCATCCTGAGTGGTTTTTTGACGCTCCCAAGGCCCGGGAAGGGCCCCCAGAGGCCGCAAATGGCGAACACCCTCCCGTCGCGATTCTTTCACAACGCGAGGAGGTCTGGGTTCATGGCGTTGTCGCTTCTTCGAGGGAGGCTGTCGGCACCATCTGTCCCACCGTGGGTTCTATATGGACCTCTCCATCGGCTGCAGGGACCAGCTGAGCAGGGACCGACCGTCCCGGCATTCCTATAGCCTATAGTCCTACCGCGAAATGCTCTTAGAACCCAGAACTGTTCTAGGAACAAAAACAATGTTCTTAGAACGTAAGCCCGATGTGTCCGAACAAGACAGGCTCCGCCAGAAATGTTCTAACGACATTTCGTGGAAACCACAGAAGGCCCTTAGAACATTGTTTGGCGGGGCTATAGGCGAGCCAGGACGCTTCGCCACTGCTTGAGCTAGGGCGCGCTGCCGAGGGGGCGTTCACGGCCTTGAGCGCCCGCGCGGCGCTGCAGCGCTGCCAAGATATGCGCCGGCGCGGCAGGAGCCAGCCCTTTGCCGCGGCAGTGCAGCGCAGAGCTGCCACAAGGGACCTGCCGCAAGAAACCCAACCCTGGGACCCCAGGACGTGCGCTGATTTTTGGTGTTGGGAACGTCACGCCTTCCACAGACAGACGATTGAAGCCCAAGAAGCCCAGGGCCCCCTGGAGGCCAGCAGGGTGCCTCTTGGCATGGGCCTCCACTGTACAGCCTGCTGGCGCCGCCGACGCAGAGGCCGCCTGCTGCCACAGCGTCTCCGCCTTCCGCGCCAGAGTGCCTGCCTCCAGCCCAAGCAAGGCTCCTGCTGATATGATGTCGCTGCCGCTGCTGCTCGAGCTCCACGCCACCTCCCGCTGGCCCTCCCCCTGCTCCTCCTCCTCCTCCCCTCCCCTGCCCTCGTCGCACTCCTCCCCTCCTCGCCCTCCTCCTCCTCCTCCTCCTCCTCCTCCTCCTCCTCCTCCTCCTCCTCCTCCTCTGCTCCCTCCCCCGTCCTGGCCCTCGTCGCGCGCCTTCCCCCCGGGCCTGGCCCCGCCTCTGCTGCTGCTCCCAGCTGCTGCTCCAGCGGGCGCTGGCGGCGCCGAGGCCGTCCGTTTCTATGATCGCGAGTGGCCGCGTGCCGCACGAGACTTGTCCGGGCGGCCGCGTCGGGCGGCGCAGGTCCGTCCGTCAAAACTCTCGTAGTACACAGCGGCAGCGCTGCGGCGGGCGCAGGGACCGTGAGGGAGAGCAAGGAGAATTTGCCAGCCTGGAACATATCCCTATCCCTATGCTGGGCACCTCCTCATCACGATGCCAATCTTAGGGGTTCCCTTATTTTTTGAGGGCGAATCCCTAAGATTGTCATCGCCTTTTGGCGTGTCAATCTTAGGGATAGGGATACGTTCGAGGCTGGTAAAGAATGTCGGAAGCCGGGCAAGGGCTGCTGAATCCGTGGCTGTTAAAATCGACCTCCAGCAAGTTGTCTTCGTCCTTCCGGGAAGAAGCCCGTTGACTGCTTCGCGTGCCGCGCCTCACTCCGGGAAGTTGTTGTTTTCCTTCCGGGAGGGCCGTTTTAGCAGCCACGGTTTTAGCAGCCCTCGCCCAGCGTTCGAGAACGGAAGGCAGCGGATGCACGAGGAACTGCACATAGCATACAGCAGTCGGACATCTGGAGCGCAGGACGGCGAAGACCTGGTGCTCGAGGCGCATAGGGGGGAACCGTCGGGGAGCGGAGGCCAGAGGGGCAAGCCTATGGGAGGCAATCGTGCGACCAGCATGCTGGTTGAGGCTTGTCCTTTGGTGAGCACATCTACTTCTTGGAATCTGCAGCTGTCGGCAATGACTCACCATGGAAGATGCACCGCGCTCGCGCTCTGTTTTGTCCCAACTCCTCAATGGAATGGCTGCTTATTCGAAGCTCATGGCTCCCAGAGGTAGCGGCCAATTGTTTCCGACTGGGTCAACTCGGTATGAAACGAATTGTAAAATCTAGGACTCGCCAAAGTTGGCCAGCCTTCAACCAGCAGCGCTCACCCCGCAACACCATGTCTTACCCTCCACGTGCCCCTGAAGCAACTAATGAATGGTACACGATCTATACACATGTGTTGTTTTTTGGATGCGGCTGGGGCATGCTTGACTCGCCAAGCGTGCTCGACATCACAATCTGGGACACACCAACACTGCACAGCAGAACTGAGGCCCGGCAACTTGCCGTCCTTGCGGAGGAGCTGTACTCTCGAGTAGCTCCTACTATGACTGTGCACATCTGAGGCTCGCACACCAGCGGGATCGAGGATTCAGGGAAAACGGCGCTCAAGGAGCCTGAAAGGGCCCCTAAAGACACGAAAGTGGCACGTGTCTTCATTCCACCACGGCCCCTGCCAGGCGGGTCGGGCGGGCGGACCCTGACCAAATGCCAAAATTTTCGGGAGGAGGAGGCGGCGGCGGAGGAGGACGAGAAGGAGGAGGAGGATGAGGAGGAGGAAGAGGATGAGGAGGACGAGGTGGAGGAGGCGGGGGAGGAGGAGGATGAGGAGGAGGAAGAGGAGGATGAGGAGGAGGAGGAGGAGGAGGAGGACCAGTGGAAACCCAAGAGTTATCAACGATGTTGGAATTAACCCTCCCTCCAAGCTCCCTCTTCATAGGTCCCTACAACGGTTCATTTCCATTGAGGGAACTGCCTCGTTGGAAGACAACAGTTTGAAGATCCTGAAGCGTGCCAAAACACTGTTCTCGGGATTTCAACGCCACGTATCAACCTGACTGCTGCGTCTTGACGATCCAGAATACAACCAGAAGGCCATTTTTGGGACTTCAATACAGGGAATCAGCATAACTGTTGCGCCCGCATGCTCTGGAGTCCGTCCAAAACACCCTTTCTGGTACGTTGATCATGGGAATCCGTGAATCTCTTGCAAATCTTTAAAAAAAGAATGTGCGCGGCGCTAAGACAAGAACCACATTTTGAAAACGACCCGCCCTCAACCCGTGAAATCTTGCAATTGTTTAAGACGAAAGTGCGCGGCGCTAAAGCGAGAGCCACATTCACTGAAACTCTTGCCACTTTCTGAAAGGAATGTGCGCGGCGCTAATGCAAGAGCCACATGTTGAAAACGACCCGCCCTCCATCTTTGAAAATGCGGCAAATGTTTAAAACGAATGTGCGCGGCGCTAAGGCGAGAGCCACATGCACTGAAATTCTTGCCACTTTCTGAAAGGAATGTGAGCGGCGCTAAGGCAAGAGCCACATTTTGAAAACGACCCGCCCTCCATCGGTGAAAATGCTGCAAATGTGTAAAACGAATGTGCGCGGCGCTAAGGCGAGAGCCACATCTTGAAAACCATCCGCACTCAATCCGTGAAGCTGTTGCAAATTTAGAAAAAATGTGCGCGGCGCTAAGGCAAGAGCCACATTTTGAAAACGGCCCGCTCTCCATATGTGAAGCTGTCGTCACTTTTCAAACTTCAGAGTCATACGTAGTGAGGAAGTCTAAAGCGAAACGCCCAGCCCGCCCTAAAAACTGGCCTCGGGGTGCGACAGCGAGGGGTCATCTATAAGGAAAAGGAATGGGGGACGAGGAGGAGGAGGAGGACGCGGAGGAAGAGGAGGGGGGACTCTTTGCCACGCCGGGGCACCTCTCCGTGACAGGACTCCCCGCGACGGCCCCGCACAGCCTCCCCACGGAGGCAGCTCCCAGCACGATGCTCTAGGGCACGATCCCTCGGCATCGGCTCGGGAGGCCAGGCCGCATCGGAACAGTAAGACGAAGCCAGGACGCGGACAACATCGGGTGAGGATACCTCGAGAATCTCTGTGGTCCGGCGGCTCTGGAGGATGTCTCGCGCAGCGGCCTTCTCAGAGCGCTCTGGAACGCTCTGAGAGCATTCCGGAACGCTCTGGAACGGATTTGTCCTCGTCCCAGCCCCGTCCGAGGGAGGCTGGGTCGGATCGGAACAGGCATCGAGTCGGGCTGCATCGGCACGGAGGCGAAATCGAATCGCAGAGCCGCGCCAGGATGCACAGAACACCGCCATGCAAGCCTCTGACCGCACAGGATCGTCGAGATGGCGGGACCGGGTCGGATCCGTCCGGCCGAGATCGATATCGAAGCGGATCGGCCAGATTGAGATGATCGACCCAACACGGCCCTGGTACGCCCCGGAAGCAGCTCCCAGGAGCGCCCCACGGCGGAGCCCGCGAGGCACACAACGCTGGGCCACCCGGAACTTTCCGGCGGCGTGTTTTTCTTGCTCGTCACACCTCTGCGCACTCGCAGACGCGGCAATACGCTGGGGAGACTCGGAGGATGGGAGGATGGGAGGAGGAGGAGGAGGAGGAGGAGGAGGAGGAGGAGGAGGAGGAGGAGGGAATAGGAGGGGGGGGGAGGAGGACGTTGACGGGGTGAGCGAGAGGCGAGGAAGAGGCGGACGAGGAGAAGGAGGAGGAGGAGGAGGAGGAGGAGGAGGAGGAGGAGGAGGAGGAGGAGGATGCGGTGGAGGAGGGGATAGGTCATGGGAGCTATAAGCACAAAGTCGAAGTCACGGTCGACACGACGGCTCCCGCCCAGCCCAGCGTGTGGAGGTCCGTGTGCAGGAAGGGGGGAGCTTGGGGGTGACCAGGAGGCACAAAAGGAGTCATGAGAATAAGGAAGCACGACGAGGGAGCACCATGTGGGAGGCGGGAGGAGGAGATGGAAGGAAGAACAGGACCAAGAAGAAACAGAAGGCGAATAATGAGAATAAAACTAGTAATCAGAAGAAGAATAATAATAAGAAGAAGAAACAAAAGAAGAGGGAGGACCGAGGCGGGTGGAGGAGGGTTGAGGAGGACACCTCGATGTTTGACGTCGTGGTAAAACGAGGCGCTGTGGAGAGGGACGAGGGGCCGCGCCGGCGGGCGGATAACCCACAAACCGAGAGCACACACGTTCGAAAGAGGGCAGAGTGAGGGAGTGGCTTACGTCCCGTCGGCGCGCCTCCCCCCTATGTAGGCCTCAAGGGACCGATCTCTGAGAAGCGGCCGTGTGAGGCTCGCGTCCAGCGCATGACGCGCGCGTGCGGATCGCCCGTGGAAGAGGACGGCTGCTCAGACTACTCTGCTGCAACTTCCACGTGTTGCTGGTCGTTTGGTGTGGATGTCTTCTCGCCTCGTTGGATAGACTCGAGTCCAACATCAACATCCACACACTTCAACGATCCTGCGTGCAGAATGTGTTAACGAGAGAGGTTCGTACCACCTTTTGCCGTACAGCTAGCAGTGGACTGTTCGAGATCGTCGGACGCTTCCATGCGTACTGCTTCACCAGGTTCACTCATGCATGCGCGCGCGAAGGGTAGAACGGAGCGCCCAAGGTGGTAAAGAAGCTTGAAGGAATCTGATTGCAACGGTTAACGGTGTGCAGTGCCCCCCAGCCACTGACTTGATGTCTCTTTCCTGGTTCTTCCACAAGCAGTATGACAATTATGAATAAGTAAGCCCGAAGAGCATGGTGAGGGAGCGCTTTCACAATCACACATCGTCCTGCTGGCTGCTTGTTTGATGTGGTAACCGGGGGGGCGCTATTACCAACGTTCGTGTGCTATAGATGGCCATCGCATGTGACCGCTTCAAGGGGAACCCATTCCCCGAGCAATTCCTTGAACCCCCCTGCTGCGCAACAGCGATTGGTCTGTGTAGCTCCCATGGTAAGCCCATGCCTTTCAAGCCCATGGTAAGCCCATGCTCTACTCACCTGGCCAGGACAACAGCGCATACTTCTATCACGACTCTGCCTGTCCCCGTCGCCGAGCAAATCTATTTCCAGATGCCGTGGTTCTGCCAGTAGGTAGCTTCAGCTGCGTGCGACCCTGGAAGCAAGGACTTGCAAAGCGCTCGAACTGCGTTTCAGCACGCCTATCGCAGTGGTCTGGCTTTCTGCATCTGCCCCTTCCCTGGCTGGCGTGCCTGCATGATCTGTAAACGAGCGGGTGTGGCGACCGAGCAGGTCCAACCAACTTGCATCAACAACAGGTCAAGCGTTAAGTCGGGCGCGTCCCCCTACAGGTGGATTTTGGACCAAAAATTAAAAATATCAAACAAATGCTCAAAAGATGCCCAAAAGCATTCAAAAAATAGTCCCCAGACTATTTTTCTACTATGTTTGAATATTCCCCCGGTAGAGGGACAGGCCCGACTTAAGTCAAGCGGCACCAATTCCGTTGCTCGCTGGAGCCGTCGCCATCGTGTTCGAGCAGTTCCCAATCCTGGCTGCGCTCCAGGCCTCTCGCCTTGGCCGCCGCGGTCGGCAGCCGCTGGTGGCATCGGTCCCTGGCCCCCGCTGGGCCCTCTCGGCGGTGGCCCTTGCGGTCGCTGCAGAAAATGAGCTACTACACTGGGGAATGGTCGGTACGATGACTCGAGCTCCGAACTCCCGGCGCCTAAGCGGGAAGCATGTCTCCATATCCTGAGCGAGGTTCCGGTGCGCGCCTGGGACTCGGCTTGATCTCGGCCGCCCGCGAGGGAAGGCCAAAAGGGCCACAAACCGCCAAGAGCGCCATCCATAAAGAGGAGCAGGAGAGAGAAGGAGGGTGAGAACGGGGAGGATGCTTGCAGCCTTCTCCTCCCCTCTCCTCATCTGCCTCCTCCCCTCCCCCCTTTTCCTCCCCCTCTCTCCCTCCTCTCCTGCTCCTCCTCCTCCTCCTCCTCCTCCTCCTCCTCCTTCTCCTCCTCCCCACACCTCCTCCTCATCCTCCTCTTTCCTCCCACACCCTCGTCATCTCCCCTCCTTCTCCCCCCTCCTGCCCCCTCCTGCACCCTCCTTCCCCTCCCTCCTCCTCCTTCCTCCTCCTCCTCCCTCCCTCCTCCTCCTCCTCCTCCTCCTCCTCCTCCTCCTCCTCCTCCTCTCCTCCTCCTCCTCCTCCTCCTCCTCCTCCTCCTCCTCCTCCTCCTCCTCCTCCTCCTCCTCCTCCTCCTCCTCCTCCTGCTCCTCCCCCTCCTCCTTCCCCTCCTCCTTATCATTCTCGTCCTCCTCATCCACGGCCTATCACCCTGGGGAAAGGTGGGGGTGGCAGGCTGCCAGCACAGACGCCGCCCCTCGCACTCGAGCGCGACGCCCGCGCAAGCCGCGCGCGCCGCTCACGCCAGAGCCTCGGGCAAGGGAGAGCCTATCTTCCTCCTGCCCCTCCTGCCACTCCCCCCTCCACCTCCTGATCCTCCCGCCTCCTCATCCTCTTCCTGACCCACCCTTCTCGTCATCGTCCTCTCCCTGATCTTCATTCCCTCTCCTCGCTCCTCTCGACTCCTCTCCCACGCGCGCTCTCATCCGTCCTCCTCCTCCTCCTTCCTCCTCCGACTCCTCCTCCTCCTTCTCCCTTATCGCTCCGCCTCGCTCCTCCCCTCCTCCTCCTCCTCCTCCTCCTTCTCCTCCTCATCATTATCCTCATCCTCATCCTCATCCTCATCCTCATCCTCATCCTCATCATCATCATCATCATCATCATCAGCATCATCATCATCATCATCATCATCATCATCAATATCATCCTCATCCTCACCCTCACCCTCACCCTCATCATCATCATCATCATCATCATCATCATCATCATCATCATCATCATCAACATCATCGTCATCATATTCATCATCACCATCACCATCACCATCACCATCACCAGCATCATCATCACCATCATCATCATTACCATCACCGTCACCATCACCAGCATCATCATCATCATCACCATCACCAGCAGCATCATCATCAACAGCATCATCACCACCACCTTCACCATCATCGTCATCATCGTCATCATAAGAATCAGCAGCATCAGCAGCATCAGCATCAGCATCATAATCAGCATCAGTATCATCATCAGCATCATCATCATCATAGTCAGCAACATCATCATACCTGCTTCTGCCTTCTCCGCCTCGCTCCTCCTTCTTCTCCTCCTCCTCCTTCTCCTCCAAGCGTCGTCTCCTACTCCTTCTGAATCGCCGATCAAACGAGATCTGACAAATGTTGAAGGCCTCCGCTCAAGTCGCACTGCCCCCTCCCCAGCCCCAAGCACTCTTTCTCGATGGACGCGAATGTGTGGATTGCCATCCGCGCACTAATGAATCTGTGGGTGAAGTAGTGGCCGTCCCATTCTCCGCCACCATGCTCCCTGGCACGTTGAGGCGTGGTCGAATTTCTGCACGTCTTCTATGTGCTCCCCCTCTCATCACGTCCAGTTGCGTGCATCGCCTCGGAGAAGATGGGTGGTAATACCTCGCAACATATCACTGCCATGAGAAGACTCTAGCCGAAAAGAGGCTCTGGCCGAGAAAGGTGCACATATCCCAACAGCATTTGAAGCATCCAGCATCAATCAAACCAGCTAAAATCAATACATCACAGCCAGGCGCATATTGTCAAGCCATATGTTGAAAACAAACAGCGCCACACAACAACCACAAGAACCACACCAGCCACAACAACCACCTCGACAATAACAACAACCTCAACAACACCACCAACAACAACAACCACAACTACACCACCAACACCACCACCACCAACAACAGCAACAACAATAATACCAACAACATCAACAGCAGCAGCAACAACAACAGACACGCCCAAGGACAATCACGCGCGCTTTAAGATGGTCAAACGGCCACCAAGGCTGTCGCAAGACTACCCCAGAAGGCCTGCAGACGCTCAAAAAGGACCACAAGATGAACTCGCGACAACCCCATAGACACACAAGACGGCACAGGGGGGCTCCAAGAGGACGCCCAAGACGCGCTCGACGGCACCAACAGTGCTTTCCCTGATGGCTTTCGCAGAAATTGAGGTACTGACCCATGCTGGCTCCCGAACGCCCACGAGGGCGCAACGTGTTCCCCCCTATCGGGCTCCGCGACAGCCCAACAAAGTCCCAAGAGGGCCCCCAGGGGGGATCCAAGAAGGCCCAAAGTGCCCTGAAGACTGCCCAAAGGAAGCACACAAGACGGCCTACGATGCCCTCCGGACGGTCCACGTGGCCCCCAAGAAAGCAACACAAGAGGGGGAGCTCGAGCCGGCACTCACAGCCTCATTCCCTGCAGGATTGCCTCCAAACTCCCCCAAAAAATGCCCGCCCCCCCCCCCCCCGGAGAGGCCCGCAGAGGCCACCGCAGGCTCGACTCGACTCGACTCGCGCCCTCCCTGCACTGTCAGGCTGGCCCCGATCAACAAGAGGAGGGCGGCGTGCTGCGCAGGCAGGCAGGCGGGCCCGCCTGCGGCAAGTGAGGCAGACTAGCGAAGGGAGGCTCGGTGCTCAGTGCGTGGTGAAGCAACTTTCAAGTTCAGCCCATTCCTTCGGGTTCTGGGCCGCGCCTGTCCAGTTTTGGCCACCACGGGCCTCCCAAAAGGACCCGACAGGGCTCCCGAGAGGCTCCCCAGAGGCCCCAGCACAGCTGCAGAACGCGGCACAGCGTCTTGAATTCAACCTCCTTCACGCTGCGCTTAGGTCTGGCATGTCCCCCTACAGGCGGACTTTGGAAGAATAATCACTCATAGCCAAATCATGTTCAACAATTTTCAAACAGTAGTCGAAACATCGTCCCCATAGTATTTTTGTTATTCTTGAACATTCCTCTTTTACAGGGGCACGCCCGGCTACAGCATAGCGTCTAGGATCCAACCTCCGCCACGCTGCGCTGCTGCGCTGTCGCGGTGGCGGGGGTTTGCCGCAGGCAGCTGGACCGAACTCCTTCTGCTGCTGCCTCTGCTCCTCCCTCCCTTTTGCTCCTCCTCCTCCTCCTCGCACCTCCTCGCTCCTCCTCGCTCCTCGCTCCTCCTCCTCCTCCTCCTCCTCCTCCTCCTCCTCCTCCTCCTCCTCCTCCTCCTCCCTCCTCCCTCCTCCTCCTCCTCTCCTCCTCCTCCTCCTCCTCCTCCTCCTCCTCCTCCTCCTCCTCCTCCTCCTCCTCCTCCTCCTCCTCCTCCCTCTCCTCCCTCCCTCTCCTCCTCCTCCTCGCTCCTCGCTCCCTCCTCCTCCTCCTCCTCCCTCCTCCTCCTCCTCCTCTCCTCCTCCTCCTCCTCCTCCTCCTCCTCCTCCTCCTCCTCCTCCTCCTTCTCCTCGTCCTCCTGCTCCTCCTGCTCCTCCTTCTTCTCCTCCTCCTCCTCCTCCTCCTCCTCCTCCTCCTCCGCCCTCGTCGAAACCATGCGCGCTTTCTTCCCCCCTCCGCAAGGGGCCGAGGAGGGGAGAGGGAAAAGGAGGGAGGAATCGATAATTAGAGCGTTGGAGGAAGGCGAGGAGGAGGGAACCAAGACATGACACGCTTTGATCCCCGCAGGTCTAGACTCTAGGCCACTGCCTCGGGATTGTTTTCACCATGCATAGGTTTTTGACGGCCCCAGGGCCCAGCAAGGGCCCCCAGAGGCCGAAAACGGCGAACAACCTTCCATGACAAATTCTTTCACGACGCGGGGGGGTCCGAGCCACCAACCTCCAGGCCCGCCCTGAAGGGCGTGTTGGCATGAATTTCGCGGCGGATCCAGCCGTGGCGACGAGGGGCTTCTTGGTGGCCCCCGGAAAGAGCCAGGGACGCCCAACAAAGATCTCGATCCTCGAAGGCACGACCGCCGAAGCTCGAACCCTGCAACCCGTCCCTGGCCATGACGCGGGGACCATGGGGAACTCGGCCACGGGCCACGGCGGCTTCGTGTCGTGGCCACCCCAGCATTGGGCTCCTGGGCCGTCCAGCCTCGACCTCTCCCCAGGTCGCCAGGTCGCTCCATGCCGGCGGGCTCTGGGACACTGGCGGCGCAGAACCTCGAGCGCCCGCAGCGGGGTCGCGGCCGCGCCGCCCCGACCCGAAGCTGCCGCGCGCGCAGGGCGTGACCCCAGCCGAGCGCGGCCGCGGCGGGCGGCAGGGGCCCCCGGGCGGAGTGCCCGAGCCCCGCCACGGGCGCAGCCCCGCCACGGCAGCCGCCGAGGGCGCGAGAACTGCCGACGAGCCATGCGGGCAGCGGGCCGATGCCCTGGCGGCTCGAGCGTGCACATCACGACAGGGAGCCATGCTGCAAGGCATCGGCGGGCACGCCCTCCATCGATGCGCAGAGCAGGGGCCGACCGTCCCTATGACACCCCTGGGCCAGCCACCAGACGTTCTCTGAACAAGAGAATGTTCTGAAACCAAAAACAACAGTCGCAGAACATCACGACGACATCTAAAAAAAACAGACTGTCTCAGCCAGGAATGTTATGAGGGCCTGCCATGCAGACCACAAAACGTTACAGAACTTGGTTCGGTGGCCTTATATGCAGGCCAGGGCGCTTCGTCACTGATTTGATGTTAGGCTTCGCTGGGTGCCCCAGGGGCCCCCAAGGCCATCGGAAAGCACGAGGTTCCAGCGGGGCGCCTGCTAACAGGGCGGTCCTTGACTTAGTGTGCGTATTTGCTGTAGCTTCAAGCTTCGATTCGAGCGAGCTGCGGGTCGCTTCGTCAACGACACCGACAACTTCGCATCCCTCCACCCCGCCCAAAGACAAGGGGGGATGAGAAGAAGGTCAGGTTGGCAGAAGGAGAGGAGCGGGAGACGACCAGAGGACGGAAGGAAGTTCGGGAATTGGCATGAAGTAAGTGGGCCCTGAAGGCAGCGACTCCTGGAGCTCGATCGGGTACGCGCCAGAGCGACCCTCAGCAAAGGGCAAGGAAAGAGGAGGAGACGGCGGAGGAGGAGGAGGAGGAGGAGGGATGAGCAGGAGGAGGAGGGAGGAGGAGGAGCAGGAGGAGGGAGGAGGAGGAGCGGGAGGAGGACGAGGAGGAGGAGGAGGAGAGAAGGGAAGAGGAGGAGGAGGAGGGGGAGAAGGAGGAGGAGGAGGAGGAGGAGAAGGAGGAGGAGGAGGAGGAGGAGAAGGAGAAGGAGAAGGAGGAGGAGGACGACGAGGAGGGAGGAGGAGGAGGAGGAGGAGGAGAAATTGGTCCATCATCTGTGGCAACTCATGGGAGCCTCCCGTACCAGCTTGTCGGCTCTTGCGAGTCGGCCCTCGTCGACGCCAAATCGACGCCAATCGACGCTTAGTTGACGCTCGTCGACGCTCGCCGACGCTACATCGGCGCTGTCCATCATCGGCTCCCAGGCGCGAATCGACGCCAGTCGACGCTAGAGACAGACCTCCGAGGGTACACGAGGCTCCCATGACTCGCTACCGCATGTACAGTCGGGGCGCTGACCTAAGGAACCCTAAATAAGGAACGAGGCCCCTTGTCTCCAGAACTTGAACTTCGATTTCCCTTCGAAAACCTGAAGAAAACGCGGGGCAGACGGCGAAACGATTAAGGAGCACGGAGCCCCTACCCAACGAGAAGAGTTCCTTCTTCAGCGCCCCGACTGTAGCTGACTGGGTGGCTTCAGCTCACCTTCCGGGCCCGCCGCCCGAGGGTACACGAGGGCTCCCATGACTCGGCACTCCAGCTTTCGTAGCAAAAGGGAGGGGGGTCTCGTTTCGGGGGGGTCTCTTCCAGGCCATCTTGGAGGGCCTGGGGGGTCTGGGGAAGATATTTTGGAGGGTTCTCCCACGGGGGAGGTCTGAAATGGCTTGAGGGTCCAGACCGCCTTCCTTTTATTACGAAATCTGGAGTACCGAATGTAGCTGACTGGGTGGCTTCAGATCCCCTTCCGGGCCCGCCGCCCCCCCCCACCGGGCCGCCGCTGGGTGCGCGGGGGGCAGGCCTGCTTGGGGCGCAGGCGGGACAGGAGCGCGGCGTGGTCCGAGGGGAACCGCAGGGTTCTGCGGGCCGCGCCCCGGCACCCGGAGGGCACGCCCCCCTCAGAGTGAAGGGGCCCCAGGACACGCAAATGAATACACACAAATAAAAAGATTCCCCATGATTATTATCCCATATGTTCTGGGTTTCTGTCTCCCCCACCACTTCCCACACTTTCCTGGGGCCCCGTTTCTCTCCCTCCTGAGAGAGGCAGGGCAACGATTGCTGCCGACCTTCGTCGAGGGGCAAACTCCCTGACGCCCACCGGCTGCTAAAACTCTGCCCGCAGCCTTCCCCCCCCCCCCGGGGGGCCAGCCGTGGCTCCCGCCCTGCGGGCCGAACCGTCCCTCGCAGCCCCTCCCGGGAGCCCCCCCGCGGCCTGCTCGCTCCGCGGGCCCGGGGCCCCGGCTGCACAACGGGCGTCCGCTGACAGCCACTCTGCCCTCCCAGACCCCCTCGAGTCATGAAGAAATCACGACGGGAGGTTTTTCATGATTTTCGGCCTCCGGGGGCCCTTACCGGCCCTCGGGAGCGTCAAAAAACGACTCAGGACGAAAAACCGGTACTGGGGAATGGGTCCAGACCGCTGGGGGTCGACGTCATGAAAAATTCATGACGTCGGGGGTCTGGGCTCAACGGAAGCACACCTTCTTCTGTCCGGGAGCCCTCCTGGGGCACTCGTGGCAGCCTCTTGGGGCCCTCTTGGACTCGTTTGGCCCGTCCCCAGGGCCCTCTGGAGACGTGTCGGACCCTTCCGAAGCCCTTGTTCGAGCCATGTTGAGCCGAAAGCCCGAGGATGCCGAACAGCTTACAAACACCAAGGGGTGATGATGTTCGCCTTTTCGGGCTTCTCTTTGTGCCTCTTGAAACTCTCGCGGAGCCTCTTGTGGTACTTTGAGGACCTCTCCGGCCACGTGGGAGTATCTCCAAGGCCTCTCGAGCCGTACTGAATGCCTCTCGGTCCCATCTTGGGCCGTCTGGTCGCCCTTTTGGATCCCTCTTGAGCCGTCTTGGGCGCGCCCAGGGGGTCCCCAGGGAGCCTTCTGAGGCTCCAAAAGCTAGCTCTCGTAGCTCCACTCTGCCTCTCCGCATCCCTCCTCGGCTTCGGCCGCCGTCTTCGACACCTCTGGGTGCCCTTTGCAGGTAGGGAACCGAACTCTATACACCGACGCCTTTGTCTGGCCTCACGCTGAATCTCGCACCGGAAAGGGGATCCTGGTGTATCTGGGATCCTGGTGTATACATTCTTCGCTGCTTCCCCCGGAAAACGGGGAAAAAACGTATGCACCACACCACCCCGACGTCGTCCCCGACCCTCCCAAAAAAGTCCTGGGATTGAATAACCGCCCGCCACTGGTAGTGCATAGATGCTCCAGTTCCCGACTTCGGGGGCCGTTCTCGGAGCCCCTTGGGGCCCGCTTGGGGCGGCCCTCGGCCGCGAGTAGGTTTAGGTCGGGCGTGCCCTCCTGCAGGCGGCTTCGGGACGGAGAAAATCACCAGACAAATCGCCGACAATGGTCCAAACACCGTCCCCAGGCAATCTTTGTGGATCCCTCTTGAGTGCTCCTCCCACGGGGGGACCTCCTCCTCCTCCTCCTGCTCCTCCTGCTCCTCCTCCTCCTCCTCCTCCTCCTCCTCCTGCTCCTCCTCCTCCTCCTCCTCCTCCTCCTCCTCCTTCTCCTCCACACCCGATGGAAGAGTCGGCTGGAACACCAGGGCCCCTCCTGGGCCTGGAGAGGTCCGCGCCTCCCTGCGGAGGAGACGGGCGCCGAGGAGAACGGAAGCGACGGCCGGGCGGGGCACCGGGCGCCCGCGTGCCGGCATCATCGCGTCGACGGTCGACGTCGCCGCCGTCGCCGCCGAGGGTCGGGGGGACGTAGAGACTCGGGTATACAGTCGGACTCGACTGGAGAGGGCGCGCGAGAGGACACTTGAGACCCTTCCGAGTGCCACGGTGCCACAGAAATGCGGGAAGCATGGGTCGCAAGACACAGGACACGAGGGTACCCTTGATCTGGCAGGGTCGACCTATTAGTCCGGGCCGCCTGTACGGGGGACTCGGGCTGGCCTGACGGGGGCCATCATAGAAATGGCGAGATCCAATCCGAAATCTGACGCGGGCTCCCGCTGCAGGCATCACACGAAAACGGGACCGTCGAAGTCCAGGACGCGCTCGCCAAAAAAAAGTCGGCAAACCCGAGTTTCCGGCTCACTCGAGTCGTACGTTTCCCCGAGAGGGGGGCAACGATCGAGGATCGAGGTTCGAGGATCGACGTTCTAGGATTAGGTTGGGCATGTCCTCCTACAGGCGGATGCTGGGCGATAAATAAAACACAATAGTCAGGCCATGTTCGAGGATAGTCAAAAATAGTCGAAAAACTGCCCCCCGGACTATTTCTGGACTATTTTTGAACATTCCTCCTGTAAAGGGACAGCCCCGACTTGATTCTAGGATCGTCGTTCTGCGCATCCTTGCGCGCCCTCGTGGCCGCGGCGGGATCCGCGTCAGAATCCTGGTCGGGAGCCGCCCGCCTCCAAGACGGATCTGCGACTCCTCTTCTGCGAGGCGGGGAGTTATCCAGATCCACCGCCTGGGAACCGACGCCCTGGTGCCCCAGCAGCAGGCGGTGGATATGGATATGGATATGGATATGGATATGGATATGGATATGGATATGGATATGGATATGGATATGGATATGGATATATATATATATATACAAATATATATGTATATGTATATGTATGTATGTACATATATATATATGTATATATATATATATATATATATATATTCTATAACGTCTATATATACACATTTATAATATATATATATATATATATATATTGGCCCCCGGGGGCCCGAATCTGTCCATTTCCACCGCCTGCCGAGGCCCCCGAAAATGGACCCTCCGGGCGGTGGCCAGGCACAACTTCCCGCGCCGCCGCGGTCTCCTGCCCCCCGGGCGGCGAGACGCCCGGCGGCCAGAGGCACCAGAGGGCACGAGCCGTCGGCCTGCGACCTCGGCAGTGCCCGTGCCAGGCCCTGGGGGGCCATCGAGACCGCAGGAAAGCGACAGCCACGGGAGGCGCCCCCCCCCCCCCCCAAGGACGGATCTGCGACCCCAGACCCCCTCGAGTAATGAAAACATCATGACGGGAGGTTTTTCGCCATTCTCGGCCTCTGGGGGCCCTCGCCGGGCCTCGGGAGCGTCAAAAAACGCCTCAGGATGACAAACCGGTCCTGGGGAAAGGGTCGAGAACTCTAGGGTCGACGTAATGAAAAATTCATTACGTCGGGGGTCTGGGACTCCTGCTGCCCCCTGGGCGCGAGACGCCCGGTGGCCAGAGGCACAAAAAAAAAACGGGCAGCCGGCGTGCGACCTGGGATGCCCGTGCCGGGCCCTGCCAGGAGAGAGCCACCCAAACACGTTGCGCGTGCAAGCGATGTTTGTTGTCTCTGGCCCAGGGGGCCAGGCTCGGGGTGTGCATGGGGTGTTCGACGCACTTTGTGTTCGGATGTTTATGTTGCAGGGTGCCAGTGGGCTAGCACGCTCATCAGACGTCTTCAAAAACAACGCGGCAACTTTTTTTGGCCCCAGGGGCCATGGCGATCGCCGGAAACCCATAACACGGGAGATCTAGGTGCCAACACCTGTCTGCAGTCAAGACGAGAGCCCTGCGCGGCAGAGAAGGGGAGGATGGGGAGGGGAAGGAGAAGCAGAAATGAGGTCCGGGTGCCAACACGCATGGAACAGAAGTCACAGCGTCGGAGTTTTGGGGCCTGGGGAAGACGGGCCATTATCCCCGCGCAGCCCCCAGGGATGTCGAGGCGCGGGAGCGTCAAGCGCGCGCGGGGGAATGAGAGCTCGAAACTGAGTAGGGA
>CAUYUJ010021489.1:47500-78993 GCA_963575745.1 Prorocentrum cordatum
CATCGTGACATTCCCTGATAAGAAGCCGGGTGCGAGCCCCGGGGGAAGCACTGCCATTGAAAACACACAAGGGTCACTGCAGGGCGGCACCCGCAACAATTATTCTTCAGCCGTGAGCGCTCAACAACACCAACAACAACACCAGCAACGACAACACCAACAACAACACCAACAACGACAACACCAACAACAACGACACCAACAACAAATACCAAGACAACACCAATTACTACAACAACACCAATAACACATACAACAACAAGAACAACAACACCAACACCACCACCACCACCACCACCACCACCAACAACAACAACAACAGCAACAACAACAACAACAGCAACAGCAACTGATTTTTCGGCACCGCGCGGGCCGCTCCGACCTCGGACGGTCGTGGCATATCTCCGACGGCGCTGACAGCTCGACGCCGGGGGACAAGGAAAAGCAGGGCACTGCAAGGAGGCCCCCGTGCAAACGCCGAAGGGCTATACGATAGAGGCCCCCAGGAGCAGGGGAACGAGGAGTGACAGAAACATAAAACAACTCGGAGGTCCGCGCGGATTTCTCGGATCCGCGCTGGACCCCGCTGGCGGCGCCTCCGGCGCCGCTCCTGGCGCGCTCCGCGGCCGCCGCTCCTGGCGCGCTCCGCGCGCCAGGGAGGGGGGTCCAGCGCCGATCCGAGAAGTCCGCGCGGACCTCCGAGTTTTTATGTTTATGTCATTCTTCGTGCCCCTAAGAGGGGTGCGAGTAGATGGGGTCGGAGGATCTCGCCGCATCGCCGATACATCGCCGATGCATCGGCGACGTGGGCGGAGTCATCGGCGACGTCGGCGTGGAGAGAATCGGGCTCCGCATCGAGCCGCATCACCGATGCATCAGCGATGCGGCGCGATCCTCCGACGCCCATCTACTCCGATCCCATCTGGGAGGCCTAGAGCTGAAGCCCGATTGACTGGCAGTTCGGCCAGATTGGTTCCAGTCGAGCCCAGCACTCAGCGGGAATCTGCGGAATGCGACAGAAGCATGCCGGATTCGGCCAGATATCGACCACGGATCTACCAGCGCCGAGGCGGAACTTACTGGGGGACCGAGCTCTATACACCGACGCTTTTTTCGCCCTCAGGGCCCCGTAGACCCGGACACGCTAGACCCGGACACTCAACATCCCTCGAACCCAGATTTTCCAAGGAGAGGCGCCGACCCCATGGCCCAGAGGACGTGTCCCCGGAACGCACGCGCCAGATGATGCGGGGTGAACGGCAATGCATCGGCCCTGGGGCGGACATGTCCTTCAACACGGACAAGCCGCAAGCGATTCCTCGTAGAATGAGCGCTGTCGGGAGGCATATAGGTCCGAACACAATGTGCGAACGTACTTGTTGTGATACTGCATGGGCTCGGACTGCGGTGCGCAGTGCGGACGAAGGCCAACGCGGCACGGGCGATTCCACGGGGATCAATCCAACGGGGAAGTGTGCACCAGACCTCGGGGTGGCGCTCCCTACGAGCGCTCAGCGGCCGGACGACGTGCGCTGCGCAAGCGGAGGACACGACTGCGCAGGCTTTCATGGCCTCCCGCGGCAGACCCAGACCGACTGTTTTGAGCAACTGGATTTCGCAGCACTGGCGCGCGGATGGAGGACAGTAACATGATGTAAAAACCGTTATGGCAATTCCAACGGCCGTTGCGAGAAGCCCGCACTCGCCCCCACCACATCGGCCACGGTCGCGGGGCAGCCCTTGGCGGATGGACTCCCCTGGGGGGCGCAGCTGGGCTTGCCGAGCTAGCCCTCGCGAGAAAATGCTGACATCCCATGCCCTGGAGGCGATGCCAGATCCCGAGGAATGCAAGCAATGACAGGGGGGATAGTGGCAGAGCTGGGGTGGAGGAGTCTGCGCGCGCCTGCCCGCTCGCGCCCGTCACCCCGCTGGGCGACTCTGCCAGGACTGCCGAGAACGTGGGGGGTGTCCACGAATGAGGGCTGAGGCAAGATATCTCCCCCCACATGCTTCCCTTTGTGCAGCGGCCATGGGGTTCCAATCAACGCCGTACATGCGCCTGCCTGCGGACACTGCTTGAGTGGCGGTAAGGACACAGAGTGTACAAATAATGAGGAATAACCTAAAGAATATCGAAAAGACAACGATTACAATAGGGACGAATATTCACGGCGAAGGAGAAGCTGAGGGAGAGAAGCACGCGACGGAGGCTGGAGGCCGAGGTGGAGGGAATTGGGGGCGAACGGGTGCAATGCCGACGACCTGTTAAAGGTGCTCGGCGGGCTTCGTAGAAAGCCTCGCAAGTGCATATAGACCGATGCACTCACCTTCGGAAAGCCTCCACGGAAAACACCGCCCTGGGCAAACATACGCCGCAGGGGCACTCTTGTCCGGAGGCAGCCTGGGCACTCGATGGGCCACCCAGGGCATCCTGAAACGCGTTTTTGGATGAACCCCGTGTTTCGTCGAATCGCCACTGAGCTCTGGACTCGGAAGCGCACAGAGCGTGCCCGAAGAAAAGAATGCCCATCGCAATCCGACAGACTTCGACGCCTTGCCCCTCGGCACGTAGAGGCACGCCACAATACCACATGCTGTCTGGCAGTGCTTCTGAAATCATCGAGGGCCCCCCCCCCCCTCTCGGAAAGCACCCAGGCGCGTGCATCGCCCCCTCTTTGCGAAGCTGTGTCGGCGGCCAGACACGTGCAAGGCGCTGTCCACCGCCCCCACAATGTCCAAGATGGCCTCCAAGATGGAGCCGGCAGGCCGCCAACGCAGCCAAAATCGTCCAATAGGCCTCCATGACGGCCTTAGATGGCCCCGAGATGGATCAACATGGCCCCGTGACGGCCCAAGAGGCCTCCAAGACGGCCAAAGAGGGCTCCCAGAAGGCCTCGACCAAAGCCCGAAGAGGCCGAAACCTTTGATTTTCTTTACGTCTCCGAAGAGTTCTCGCATTCGGGCGAATGGGGAAAAAAAGAAATCCAATATTTACTTTCATTTTTCAATTCAGTTCCAAACCCCACTGGGGCCGCCCCGTGGCCCTTAGCACAGCTGCCACCGTGAATGCTGGGCTGGCACGGCGGCGGGACTTCCCGCAAGCAACTGGACATTGTACCAAACGGGGGGCCAGGGACCAGCAGTTGTGCCATAGGCGGCACCGCGGGTTGAGGAGGATTTCACGCCAGAGATTGCGCCATTGGTTTCGCCTGAAGATTCCCCGGGGTTCCCGCTATGAGACGGCGCTACGGGAATCGTACTGAGTCTTGCAATCGACTGCGCCAGAATTCGCGCCAATGATTGCGCCATTGGTTTTGCTGCAGGTTGCGCCACGCGTAGCGTATCGGAACAGGAGGCACAGTGCCACAGTATGGCCGCAAGCTGAGCATCAAAGATTGGGGAGACATTGCGATGCAAGGCAACTGCAGGGCACCATGAGGAAGTGAGAGGGTGACGATGTGGAGGGATTGAGCCAAGGAGCCGGGCAGGGAGGTGTTCTCGCGGCGATCCCCATGCCACGACGAGTCGCGACTTCAGCTGGCCACTCCGCCCGCGCCTGCCCTTATGCGCGAGCAACGCCCTGCCCTAGCAAAGCCGACTATGCTGCAGCTGGGGGGGGCAGGAGCAAGACAGAGCACATCAGATTGCAAAAGGCATGCGCTCTTTAGTGCGCTTGAAATGCTCGTCCCACGCCCAACGAACACAGTGCTTCAAGACTGCGACTCGAGAGAAAAACTTGCCGTACGTCCTGGTGCGGCTGCCCGGCACGCATCCAGGGTAGTAGACTGTGTAACTGCACTTCGCCGGCACAGAAGTCAATGAGCAGCCGACCACTTGCGGAAGCAATGTCTTGTACATTGCAACGTTGTCGCTCTGGGCAACTGCTTTCCATTGGCTCTTCGACACCTTCGGTTTCGCTGGCGCCGCCTTCGGGGCAGCCGGCAACGGCCCCTTGCCAAGCGACTCCAAATACTTAGAACCGACGTTTTGGATGTCATCCAAAATCCGTTTGCGGCTCTCCAACGCCTGCTGGTGGGTCTCGGCTTGCTCGCGGATCTCCTTCAGCTCTGACTGATCTATGATGGCCATCGCAAGATCCGAGTCCGCCGCCAGCAATGGTTTCGCTGACACCTCTACGCAGCGCGCCCGCAGCGCTTCGTCGATATCCTGAGCAGAAGCACTTGGCCAAATCTTCTCTGAGAGAATCAAGAGAATGACGCGCTCGATCAGAAGCTTGGGGCGGTCCGCAGCTGGCATCTTCGGCCCGTACTCGCGCAGGAGTTTGTCAATGTAGCAAGGCGCCACGTGCTCGAACCCAACGCGCGCCGCTCTCTCCAAGAGGGGCACGGCGCGAGTACTGGCGCGGACGACGACGGTCGGCGGCCGGCCGTTCGCGACCTCGTGCACGGGCGGGTCCGCGCTCAACGTGTACGAGACCCAATCGGCCAAATCGCACAGGGGCCTCCACTGCGGGATCTCATTCGTCAGCGCCACGTGCTTGCTGTTGCTCCCGGCTCGGTCGCGCAAGTTGCAGCGCCACCCGAGGAAGCCGAACTTGGAAGTCTCCAGGACAAGGTACGCGGCCTCAGACGACTTGTGCTTGATAACGTCCTTCGGGCGAGCCACCACGGCGTGCCATGCCATCGGAAGCTTCTCGCGGGTCAGGGGCGCCTCCGAAACGGACATCATCAACGACCATGCGGCTGGGATTAGGTTTTTGCTGACGCTGCTCACCGGCTTCCACGCCCCCCCCGCGGGTTTCTGGATATCCTCCATGTTGGGGCCCGTCGTCGAAGACAAAATGGGAACGCCTCCGAGAGCCTCGAACGCATTCTTGCCCATGTGCGGCAAAGCATCGATGGCCTGTTCAGCGCAGTCTGGAACGGGCCGGCCAAAGTCAGCAATCACGGCGCTATCGGCCAGAGCTTTCCAACCTGTCTGGGCTCCGATCTTGGCCTTGCCGCCCTCGGCAATGCGCCCGCGGACCTCCCTGTTCCCGAGCTCGGTGACCAGAGAGCTCCCCCATGCGAATAGAGTCGTGGCCACTGCGTGGACGTGCGGCGGGACCCAGGAGAAGTTAAACTCGCTCAGCATCACGAGCACCTCGCGGACCACCTCGTTCTGGCAGAACGGCACATTCGACCACAAGTCCTTGCACTCTTTGAAGATGTGCCGGTCGACTTCGAACTTCGACATGCACTTGAAAGCCTTCTCGCAGTACTTGAGCGTCCCAGAATTGTCCACGCCAGGAAGGAGGCCTCCGAACTTGCCCGGAAACGAGGACGTGTAATGCAGGTGAGTCTGGGTGCGCCAGCGCAATGTTTCGAATACCACAGAAAAAGCCAATTCGCTGAGACGCGACTCTGCTTGAAAAAAGTCGCTCTTCCGGTTGAGTGCCTGCGTCTTCGCCTCTTTATTGTCGAGCTGGCATTGCAATCCAGCCTTAACCAAAACGGGCATGGTGGATAAACTGTTGAAGACCTTCCCCAATCGCATGAAATATGCGCCTTTTGCGTAACCAGAAGCGTACTTGAGGGACTGCTCCTGGTTCGTGTGGAAGCCCTGGTACTCGGCGGCGGCGGCGCTCCAGACGGGACTGGTGAAGGCCGTCCAAATGCGGCACCGAGCCCACGTGTTGTCGTCCTCAAGAACCCGCAAAACGTCCGCCGCCCCGCTGGGCCGCGTGAACTTGGGCGGTTTCTTCGCGGGGACGGCCCCTCCAGACGTGCCATGCGGCGCAGAGGAACTGCCGCTCGACGAAGAACCGCCGTCCCCAAGCTGGTGCGCGAGCGGCTTCTTGGGGCACGCTGGCTTCGGCGCCTCATCAGGGGCCCCAGCGGCGGCGGCCGGGGCCGCTGCGCCTGCGCTGTCGCTGCTCGCTGGTCCGCCGTGGCCAGCGCCTGCAGGCGCGGGCGTTGCTGGGGCGGCCTCGGCTTCGGTCAGGAACTGAGCGACCTTCAAAGCGAACCTTTTCAGAGGAATCCGACCGCCCCTGTGGGCTGAGGCATGCGGCGTCTTCTCTTCCAGCCCCCCGCTTCCGTTTCGAGGAAGGGGGGCCCTTTCCCCTTCCCCCACCGCCAGATCTAGACGAGGCGGCCACGACCGCATGGAGAATCCAAGATGGCATAAGATGGCTCCAAGATGGCCCTAAAAACAAGGATGCCCTCAAATCTGAAACACGCTGACGCGAGGCCGGTCACCATGACAACCTCCATGGTGCCTCCGAAGCGTCCCAAAGCCCCTCAAGATGGTTCCGACTGGCCACGGGCCACCCCGAAGGCGCCCTCAAGAAGTCCACACCCGTCCAATCCTGAAGAAAATCACGGATTATTGTGTTATCGCTCATTCGTTTCCGACGGGCTTCCGAAGCTTCGGATGGGCTCCAAGATAATTCAATAAAGCCCCGGGAGCGGTCCAAGAAGGTTCCAAGGTGGCCCTGGGGGGCGTCGGACAGAGTCCCAGGAGCGCCCCAAGAGGGCCCAGGAGCGACCTGGGTGGTCCCAAGGGGGCGGGGCTGCCAGGGGAGGCGCCGTTTTTTGATCGATGCCCTCCAGGTTGGCCCCAAGACAGCCCCTGAGGCCACCAAGACAGCCCCGCGAGACCCTCAAGAGGACCTCACCCCCCCATATGTTCTCAAGAGGGCTCCAACTAATCACACCAGCCCTCTGGGCGTAGGTGGTCTAGTGCGTTTCCGCTTCCAATTTCCAAATTATCCCCTGTCCCTACCCTCACCCCTGGGGTCTGTCCCCCCCCTATCCACCACCCCCTCCACCCACCCACCCACCCACCCCCAAACACCCCCCTCCACCACCCCCTCCACCTCCCCCTCCACCCCCCCTCCACCCTCTTAAGGCCCTCTTGGAGCCGTCTTGGGGCCCTCTTGGATTCCGACGGGGGGGCCCGGACAGGGTGGGCGGGCTCCCGAGGGGCCTCAAGAGGGGGCCAGGAGGGCCCCAAGAGGACCCCAAGAAGGCTCTTCAGGGTGTCACTTTCAGCGCCCCTGAAAGTGACACCCTCCAGGGCCCTTTTGGAGCCGTCTGGGGGGCCTCTTGGAGCCGTCTGTGGGTCCTCCAGGAGCCTCAAGAGGGGGCCAGGACAGGGTGGGAGGCCTCCCGAGGGGGCCCAAGAGGGGGCAAGGAGAGCCCCAAGGGGACCCCACGAAGGCCATTCAGGGTGTCACTTTCAGCGCCCCTGAAAGTGACACCCTCCAGGGCCCTCTTGGAGCCGTCTTGGGGGCCTGTTGGAGCCGTCTGGGGGTCCTCCAGGAGCCCCAACAGGGGGCCAGGACAGGGTGGGAGGGCTCCCGAGGGGCTTCAAGAGGGGGCCAGGAGGGCCCCAAGGGGACCACAAGAAGGCCCTTCAGGGTGTCACTTTCAGCGCCCCTGAAAGTGACACCCTCCAGGGCCCTTTTGGAGCCGTCTGGGGGGCCTCTTGGAGCCGTCTGGGGATCCTCTTGAAGACTCAAGAGGGGGCCAGGACAGGGTGGGAGGGCTCCCGAGTGGCCTCAAGAGGGGGCCAGGCGGGCCCCAAGAGGACCCCGACAAGGCCCCAACCCAGTTTTATCATGATAGAGCTGGTTTTGGGCCCCCTTGGAGCCGTCTTGGGCCCTCTTGGCACCCTCTGGGGGCTCCCAAAAACCTTCCACGGGACACCCGGGGAGACTCCGAGTCATTCAATAATTTTCTGATTCTTCCGTTCGTCCGTGTTCCTCCTGCCGCATTATCCTCCCCCTCCTCGCCTTCCCTTTCCTTCTCCTCCTCATCATTCTCCTCTTGCTCCTCCTCTTCCTCCTCATCCTATGCACATCCTTCTCCCCACTCCATCATCCATCCATCCAGCATCATTATCCTCCTCCCTCCTTCGCACGGTTCGGCGATCCCCTGCGACGCTCCCACACTTCCCTGATCACCTCAACTCGCTCGGGCGTCGCTCCTGGATGGGCGGGTGGGGATGCGTGAAGCGTCAAGAAATTCCAGAGGCTGCAAAGGGGAAAGGACACGAAGGCCTCTATGGATGATTCCTGAATTCGTGGTGGTCGTCGTCATCGTCGTAGCCGTCGTCGTTGCCACCACATCTCCCGCGGCATCAGCCTCCACCTCTCCCCAATCCTCCCACATCTGGCCCCCCCCCTCGCCCTCCTCGTCGTCACCGTCCTCTCCCTTACTCCCGCTCCGCCGCCTGTTGCAAATCCTTCGGAAGGACCGCGGAAGCCACATGTAGCCCCCAATCCGCTTTGGTGTGCCACTGCGTGCTGCTCCGCTTCCTCTGTTAAGACAACTCGCCTGTTAATCAGATCCGGATGGCCGGGCGGGGACACGCGAAGCGTCACTAATAATCCCCAGGAACTCAGACGCAGCAGAATAATGCGAGCCCCAACGGGTCCACTTCACTTTCTCTGTCAGTGCTGTGAAGGCCCTGTGGTGCGGCATGTTGTTGATTACTCGCTTCACGTGGTCCTCGGAGCCGAAGTCTGGGGGGGAGTCGCCCATGGCCTCGCAGACGTCCTGAAACGACTCCAGTAACAACTCGTCGTCGGGCGAGGCGTGCAAGGCGAAAGCCTGGACCGCCTCCATCGACTTGGAGAAGTTCTCTTCCGTGAGGAACGGCGCGTGGTCGTAGTTGAACACCGCGCTCGTGTCGAGGATCATCTGCCAACACCCGCAGCCCGAAGCAGCGAGGTACATGTCCCGCGGGCACCGGTGCAACGGATCCATGGTACTCAGAATACGGAGTTGGCTGGCCAACCACACCCACATGGGGCTGTCCTTAGGCCCCTCGTCGGCAACGATGCTGCACACTGGATGGCTGGAAATGGGGCCCCAGGAGATGTCATACCGGGTCTTCTTTGACTTGCTGTCGAACACGCACGACCGGTGGCCCTCCACACCGTCGGGGACCTCGAACGGGTAGGGCCTTTTGCAAGGTTTCGTGTAACGACTCTCCGTGGAGCTCAAAGGCGAGCAACTCCCCGTTTTCGCCCAACGGCGCAGCCCGCAGTTGACCAGACTCAGTGCGTGGTCGAGTGCACGGCCGGTATGGTCCGCCACCGTGCTGCGAGGCACCGCATGGGGGTATTTGGGTTCCTGCGCCCTCCCCGCATAGACTGAAGGAAGTGCCCTAAGCGGGGCGGGGGCCCGCGAGGTCTGGGAGTTCCCGAGCGCTCCCCGGCACCCCCAGGGCCAGCCGAACGACGCTTCCCGATGCGAGCGCTACCTCAATGCAACATGTTTCCTGGACGTTCCCGGGCCCGGAGTAGAAAGCACACAGTGAGCCCTGGAAGCCCTCCTGCGCCAAGGTGGCATCCGAGAGCACCGTCAATCACCCGGGAGGCCTCGCGGGCCCTCGATGGGTCTATGGGGGGCCCTCTGGAGGCCCCCGCGAGACCTTCCAGAGGCCCGCGAAAGAGCCCCTCCCCCCCCCAAAAGCCGCCCGCGCGGGGTCCCCCAAGGAGCCTCCACAGGCCCCCCGACAGACCCACGAATAATCCAAGAACCGAGGCCCCGCGTCCTAGGCTCGGCGGCGGGGCAGGCAGATGGCCAGTGGATAAGCAGCCACGCGCTGCAGAGAGTCAGACGCCTTCTTCTTTCTGACAGCCGCCGCGGCGGCCCGGCGCCGATGGTGCAGGAGCTGCGTGCGGAGCCTTGAGCGCCAGGTGGTCCTGGCCGCTGCCTGGCCCAGTCCGAGGCCCCGCAAGGTCGTCTTCAGCGCTGGGAGCGCCTGAGGGGAGCAGGGCGCGCCAGGGGGCCAGACGGCGGCACGAAAAAACCCGGCGCTGCAACATTCCAGGAATAAACCCGGACACAGGGCCTAAAGGCCTCCCAAACCCCCCCTAAACCCGGACACAGACCCCAATCCTGCAGTGCAGCAAAAAAAAAAAACGCTCAACGACCTGCGGCCGACAACCGCCAGGGCAGCCGCCGCGCATGCCTCGGGGGCCCAGGGGGGGCTCTGACAGGATCGTCGGCCCTGACGTTTGTAGCCGCGTGCGTGGCCGTGCCCGCCGAGCGTCCCCCCCCCAATGACAGGGCACCTGTAAAGGTAACCATCCAGAGATGCCGTCCGCCAGGGGCAGGCTCACCGCGGTGTTCAGCAGCTCAGGGGGGCCCGAAAGACAATCAGGTGCCAGTGCGACGTGGCTTGCTTTGTCCAGCTGCGCAGCCCAGAAAGCATGATACTTATTCATGACTATGCCCTCTTCGCGCGCCGCGTCGCGGCTTCGGGGGGCATGTTCCGAGTACTGCAAACCACTGCTAGACCTGATGACTCCAATGCCATTTTGCGTCAGCCAGTGCTTGGTCATGCGCCTGCTGCGACATGCGCCCTGCAACACTGGGGTGCCCTCGCTCGTGCCCTGCAGCCCGCCCTCTGGCTCCGTGTTGGCGTCCACCAATTCGGCCAGCTGCCAGAACACCTGGAAGACGAATGTGTCCATGCGCTCGCACTGCCCGGTCTGGGCCGCCCACAGAAACTCAGAAGCCCGATCCTGTCGCCAGCCCTCCCCATATTCTTTCACCATCGTGTCGAACAGAGCGCGCTGATGGACGCAGTCGCCCTGGCATCGCAAACCGGAGCAATCTGGCAACTCCCACCCTGAGTTTAAGAGCACTGGTAGCTGGCTGCCAGAGACGCGAGAGAAAGCCGTGAAGATATCCCGGGCCTTCTGACGCACGGCAGGTTTATTGCTAGATTTCATGCTCATCAGGAAAAGAAGCGCCCATGCCGTTGAGGACATGATTTCGATGTCGTGGTACTTTGTGAGCTCACATTCGTCGTTGACACCCTTTGACCGAGCCTGCTTACGGGAGGGCCGCATGTGCACGTCGCCGTCCATTTCAAAGAAGTCCAAGAGCTTCCCCATGCGATCTGAGAACTTCTTGTGGCGAAGGTACGTGGCAAGGTCCCTACCCTTGGCGTTGAAGCCGAGCTTGTAATAGAATTCCCGCAGCTCCCACCAGATCCGCGGGCCGTCATCATGCAACGGAACTCCCAAAACTGACGCCTGTGCTGCGAAAGAGATCCTGCCGGAATAATCCGACATCTTCGAGAATCGCAACGCTGCTGCACCGAACCCTCCGTCACCGCCAGAGGAGGACGCGGAGATGACTCCTGCACGTGTTTCCCCTTCTCTGCGTTTGGGTTTCCTCTCAACCTTCCCGGGGTCGAACAACGCATCGTCATCATTGAAATCTCCCATTGTGTTCAATGAGTGCGTTACCGAAACGAGCTGGAGGAGAAACGGCTGTGGGATGATTGGTGCTTAGACGACGGTGATGCGGCCTGCGAGCGCCAATCGACCGATGGCATGCAGGGGGGCAAGATTTGTCCGCCCTTCAACCTTGATTCATTTTTTTGGAGGCCCGCCGGGTCTCGAACCCTGGCAAGACGAGATCCCTGCATAGCCATGGGAAGCCCTCTGCAAACCCTTGGGAAAATCCCAAGAGGCCCGACGGTAGCCTCAAGAAGGGCCCCACAGGGCCCGAACAGGGCTCCAAGAGGACCCCGAAAATCCCAGACAACATCGCTATGGACGCAACGTGTGGCCCGCTCAGCTCTCATGCGGCCTTCCAAGGGTGTCCAGGAGGATCTGCGAGGGCCCACAGCGCAGCCCAAGAAGGGCCGAAGTACGGTGTCCAAGTGCACACCCGACTTGAGCCCGTTATGGGCCCCTTTTGGCGCCATCCTGGGGCTGCCTCGGGGCCCTCCAGGGCCCTCAAATGCTGCCCAGTAGAACCCCAAAATGGTTCCGCAGAGGGCCCCAAAAAGCAGCGCAGAAGCACAACTGGAACTACCCTAAGAAGCACCGTAGAAGCACCACTGGAATTACCCCAAGAAGCACCCGATCACGAAAGCACCGCAGGAGCACCACTGGAATTACCCCAAGAGGCAGCGCAGAAGCACCACAGGAATTACCCCAAGAAGCACCGCAGAAGCACCACTGGAATTACCCCAAGAAGCACCCGATCACGAAAGCACCGCGGGAGCACAACTGGAATTACCCCAAGAGGCAGCGCAGAAGCACCACTGGAATTACCCCAAGAGGCAACGCAGAAGCACCACTGGAAGTACCCCAAGAAGCAGCGCAGAAGCACCACTGGAAGTACCACAGGAAGCGCCCGAACACGACAGCACCGCAGAAGCACCACTGGCATTACCCCAAGAGGCAGCGCAGAAGCCCCACTGGATGTACCCCAAGAAGCAGCGCAGAAGCACCACAGGAATTACCCCAAGAGGCCCCCGATCACGAAAGCTTGAGGCAGACGCAACTTGAAGCAGACGGCTACGGAAGGCCAGATCACCCCCGACCCGGGGCAGGCCACGACGGAGACCCCGAAAATCATCGAAAATGGGATGCCGAACCCCCCCAGCGTCTGCATAAAAGGGCGCACCTCTCGGGGCCCATTTTCGGCCTTCAGGTGACCAGAAAACGTTTCCTGCCAGCGGGGCTTCAGGTGACGGGGGGGCTGCGCCCGCCCAGCCCGTCTTTGGGGGAGGGAGTGGGGTGCCTGGTGGGCTGGAGGTGCGGAGGCTCTGTAGGAGGAGGCCCGGCATTGGGCTAGGGAAGCCCGAGACCCGGTTTGTGTCAGGATTTCCATTGACACAAATTCTTCGTCCCGACGGCTCTTGGACGGCCTGGCGCCAGGGAAGGGCCTCCACAGGGCCCAAGGCGCTCCCGGCCTGCTCCAAGACGGCCCAAGATCGGCTCCATACGGCCACAAGAGCCCCCCCGTATGCTCGAAAGACCCCTCCCGACCGCTCGGAGACCCGGTTTGCGTCAAGATTTCCATTGACACAAATTCTTCGCCCGTCTTGGAGCCCAGCCAGCGCCCTGTCGGGGCCCTCCCGAGGCGGCCTCTGACCCCGTCATGGGGTTCTGGAGGGGCGTCCCCAGCCACCCCAGAACCGACCAAAATGGGACACCGACCCCCCCCCCCACGGTGTACCCGGAAGGCCCCGGTACACCGAGGGGGGGGGGACACTCTTATGCAGACGGTGGGGGCGGACTCTTTTATGCAAACGTCAAGGGGGACCCTTGAGGGCCGAAATGCGAGAACCGTGTTCCAATCACCTGAGGGCCGCACTGTGGGAAGCGTTTTCCTGACACCTGAGGGCCGAAAAGGAGCCCCGAGAGGTGCGCCCTTTTTTATGCAAACGCTGTTGGAGGGTCACTTTTATGGAAACGGTGGGGCGCGCCACCTACACGCTTGCACGCGCGCTTTGGTTCTAATTTGTTGCGCCTCCCTGGGGCGACCGATGTCCAGACCGGTACTCTGCTGTCAGATCGGCTCGCTGGCCCATCCGCTATCAGAAGCTGCCCTGCGAGCGTGGCCAATAGGCGAATGTCGCCGCAGACACTGTTCGGCACGCCTCGAGCGGGACTCGCACGGCGCTCCTGTCCAGAGTCCTCAGCAAGGCCGACCCGAAGCGCAAGAGGCGTTGGCATCGAGACGATGCCAGAACTCCACGAGTCCAACACGATCCTGACTGTCTCCTCAACGCCGTCCTCCAACTGGTGCTTTGTAGTTCGACGGTGTTCCACTCCCTCCTGCTACCTCTTCGTTTTCACCAACACCCCCTCTACCTGCTCCACTCCTTCGTCCGCCCACTTTCTCCTCATCCTTTCTATTTCGCAGAGACTCTTTCCACCTCCTCCTCAGCCGTTGTTTTCGCGGCGTGGGCGCCACCTGTGGCAGTGCAGTTTGTGTGTGCGTGGTACGTGGATTTCTCTCGCCTCGCACGTCCCCCCCTCCTCCCCCTCCATCCCTTCCCTATCCCGTCCTCCTCGGGCCACGGCCACCGCACTGTCATCGCATCTTGCCGCATCAGAGAACCTAAATTCGTGACATTTTCGTTGCGTCACGAGCTGCCGGGCCCAACATGTCGTGACACGTTCATTTCGTTTTGCAGCTCGGCGGACTGCGCTTTGGCCCCTGCCACCCTCCCTTACCTCCTCCTGTCCCCTCCCATCCCTGTCGCTCGGATGCGCGCGCACGGTTCTAAGATCCGCCGCCGTGCCCCCTGGCACGTGGAGGCGTGCTAGAGTGCCGAGTGGTGTCTAGCAGGGTTTCTGTAATTTCCCGAAGCCCCCCCCCCGCCCCCCTGTGAGGAAACACCCAGGCGCGTGCATCGCCCCCTCTTTCCGAGGCTCTGTCGGCGGGCAGACGCGTCCCTGACGTTCTCCAACGCCCCCAAGATGCCCAGGACGGCCCCCAAGATGGAACTGGCAGGTCTCCAAGTCGCCATGATCGCCCAAGAGGCCTCCATGGCGGCCTCAGATGGCCCCAGCGTGGTTCAAGACGGCCTGCAGACGGCCCAAGAAGCCTCCAAGACGGGCCCAGAGATGTAAAAGGAAATCGGGGTTAAAACTGAGGGCGGAAATTCGGGCAGTTATAGGGCTTGAGTCAAGGGAGCTTGAGCCAATATTCCAGATTGTTCAGATTGTTCAAATGCCTTCCAATATTCCAGATTGTTCAAATGCCTTCCAAAGCCCACCAGGGGCCTCCCGTGCTCCCTCGCACAGCTGACGCCCATAAAGCTAGACTGTCACGGTGGCGGGACGAGCCGCTGGCAGCTGGACAACGATGACGATGATGATCTGCGGCGTCATGCATAGCAGACCGCCCCGAGATACCTAAAGCACCCGCGCAGACGAAATCGAGAAGCGCGGCAGCTTAAAAAATGCTCCGGGCGGAGCTTTTTTGTCAAAGCCAACCTAGCTATGTACACACCCTGCCAAGAGCGCGCTGGTTCGAAATCCGCCGCCGGCAAGTGGCTAGAGGGCCTCCTGGCGGGGCCCCCACCTGCAGAGGCGGCGGCTCTCGTTCCACATCGGGGCAGGCGTTTGCCAAAGAGCACGTTCCGCAGACGACAAAAAGTGTTTCGCGCCTGGGTGGGAGGCGGCGGCAAAACACGCGAGCATCTAGGCGGCAAAACAGAGCTCGCCCACCTGGGCAACCCCAAGACGATCGGTCGAATTCTTCAGCTGCCTCCCGCAACCTCCGCAGGAGGAGGCGACGGGGGAGACTCCTGCTCTGGCTGCTCAGCGGCTGCTGGCTGCTCAGCGGCTGCTGCATCAGGGGGCCCTGTCGGGCCCTCGGGCGCCGCGCCCGGCACAGCGCCCGCCGGCCCCCCGCCCGCCTGCGCGGCCGCCTTCGGCGCAGATGCTTTCGGACCCGTTGCAGTGGCGGGCCCCGCGGCCTTCCCCCCCGCTGGCCCCGCGGAGCCGGAGGCGCCCGTTTCGGCAGCGCTTGCGGGGCCCAGCCTCTTGACAGTGGGGGCCTTCGCCTTCGCCTTCTTGCTGGAGGCCTCCGCCTTGGCCTGCGCCACGGTCTTGCGCATCTGGTTGGCGACGCCCTCCACCTCCGAGGGCCTCTTCGCCAGCCTGCGGCGGAACTGGGGGATCATCGAATACAAGGTGTACTGCTCGCCAGTGGATTCCGAAAGCAGCGCAGCACGCCGGATGCTGTACGGCGACGTCACGGTGAACGGGCCCTTGTCGTCGAGGAGGTGAGTCGGCCCGACCTCCACCACGACGTCCTTCTCCTCCTCGGCGGTACCTTTCACTGGGACGGCCCATGCGCGCAAAACGACAGTCACCCCTTGTTCGCTTTGCGAACGAATGGTCCACGGCGCGCAGCTGTCCCACACGATGGTCCCGTGCTCCGTGTTGATTTCGAGGTACTGCCACCGACTGCCCAACAACACGTAGAGCTTCTTCATGCACTTGAACAGCTCCTTGGTGTCATCGACCGCCACGCGGTCGAGTTCGTCCCCAAACATGGCGATATCGAACCCGATCTCCATCAATTCTTGTTTGCTCAGCAGCGTGAGCGCCTTCAGCGTCATCTTGTCCATGCATTTGCGGTCCACGAAGAAGAGGCAAGCATCGATCAACTTCTTTGCCCAGCTCGCGAATACGAGCTGGCCCCTGCGAAGTTTCTGGCTCTCGGGCTCGTCGTCGTCGCCAGAGTCCTCCTCCACGACTGCCTCGCCCTCGGCCTTCCGCTTGCGGCTCGACACCGTGTTCTGGACCATATCGCCGATGCTCATGAGGTTCTGCTCCGCAATGGATTTCTCGGATTTGTACTGCTTGATGAAGTTTTTGACTAGGAGCTGGAGCTCCAAATCGTCGCCCATCTCGTCGAGGATCTCGGCCGTCTGCTGGTCGCGCGCCGCCAAGAAGACCTGCGTCAACTTCGCGGACGCTCGCAGAGCTGCGCCGCCGTCCGTGCCAGCGGCCGAAGCAGCGCCGTCCATCTTCAGCGGGCTGGTCTTCTCGGGCGTAAGGGGCATGCCTCAATGGACAAACGCGAGCTGTGAGGTAAACGGGCTAACGTTTTGAGCCAGAATGCCTATGAAAAGGATGACGGTCAGCTGGCGTCGGATGACAACGCATGCCGACGACCAGCGACAACTGATGACCCCGATGGGGTTGGAATTTGCCACTGCGCTGCGACGCGGACTGAAATGCCATCAACTCCCTTCGACGTTCTTGTGTGCATTTTGGGAATGTTATGCACGTGGCCCTGGTCCCGCGAATTCCTAGAATCCCACCAGCCCTCTGGGCATAGGTGGTCTAAAGCGTTACCTCTTCCAGTGTCCAAATTAGACCCCTCTCCCCACCCTCTCCCCCGAGGTCTGCCCCCCCCCCATCCAACAACCCTCCAAAACCCCCTCCACCCCCCCCCCCCCCCCCCCCCCCCACCACCCCCCATCACCACCCCCTCCACCTCCCCCTCCCCCCCCTCCACCCTCTGAGGGCTCTCTTGGAGCTCTCAGGATGCCCTCTTGGAACCCGACGAGGGGGCCCGGACAGGGTGGACGGGCTCCCGAAGGGCCCCTAGAGGGGGCCAGGAAGGCCCCAAGAGAACCCCAAGAGGGCCCTTCAGGGTGTCACTTTCAGCGCCGCTGAAAGTGACACCCTCCAAGGCCCTCTTGGAGCCGTCTTGGGGGCCTCTTGGAACCGTCTGGGGGTCCTCTTGGAACCCCAAGAGGGGACCAGGACAGGGTGGGAGGCCTCCCGAGGGGGCCCAAGAGGGGGCAAGGAGAGCCCCAAGAGGATCCCAAGAGGGCCCTTCAGGGTGCCAATTTCAGCGCCTCTGAAAGTGACACCCTGCAGGGCCCTCTTGGAGCCATCTTGGGGGCCTCTTGGAGCCGTCTGAGGGTCCTCTTGGAATCCCAAGAGGGGACCAGGACAGGGTGGGAGGGTTCCCGAGGGGGCCCAAAAGGGGGCAAGGAGAGCCCCAAGAGAACCCCAAGAGGGCCCTTCAGGGTGTCACTTTCAGCGCCCCTGAAAGTGACACCCTCCAGGGCCCTCTTAGCCGTCTGGGGGGCCTCTTGGAGCCGTCTGAGGGTCCTCTTGGAGCCTCAAGAGGGGGTCAGGATCGGGCGGGAGGGCTCCCGAGGGGCCCCAAGAGGGGGCCAGGCGGCCCCCAAGAGTGCCCCGACAAGGCCCCAACCCAGCTCTATCATGATAGAGCTGGTTTGGGGCCCTCTTGGAGCCGTCTTGGGGCCCTCTTGGTGCCCTCTGGGGGCTCCCGAAAACCTTCCAAGGGACATCCGAGGAGACCCCGAGTCATTCAATCAGTTTCTGGCTCTTCTGCTCGTCCTTTTTCCTCCTGCCGCATTCTCCTCCCCCTCCTCCTCTTCCTCTTCCTTTTCCTCCTCATCCTTCTGCTCCTACTCCTCCTTCTCTTCCTCCTCATCCCATGCATCATCCTTCTCCCCACTCCCTCAGCCATCCATCCAGCCTCCTTATCCTCCCTCCTTCGCTCGGTTCGGCGATCCCCTGCTGTGCTCCCACACTTCCTTGATCACCTCAACTCGCCTGGGCGTCGCTCCTGGATGGGCTTGTGGGGATGCGCGAAGCGTCAAGAATTCCGGGGCGCTCTTGGGCGCCACTGGGGGCGTTCCGTATAGTGTGCTCGCGGCCAGGAACAATTCGAAACGCTTGCTTTTCAAACCGCTCGGCCCCAACAGGGGGGCAAGGGACCTGGCTCCAGAGCCTTCTCACGCCAAGATGGCCTCCGAACGCCCGCAGAGGCCCCCAGGGAGCCCTAAGAGGTATCGAATGGAATCCAATTTGCCCCCAACATGCTCCCGACAGACCCCCGAGAGGCCCCAGGGAGCCCCCAGGAAACCTCACTGGGACCCCAGGAAGCCTCCAAGACATTGCCGAGAGGCACCCGCCGAGATCCCAGGAGGTATGCCAGAGGCCTGCAGCCCGCAATCCAAGCACGGTGGCGGGATTGGCCAGATCCCAACGAGTATTCTATTACATGCAAGCTAAGATATGCCCACAGGGGTCGACGCAAATGCGGTGCGCCGCCCGCGCGCTGAGCGATCGCAAGAAGGGTCCAACGCTCACGACCAGGCCGACCGTAACACATGCCCCCGCACCGAATCCTGCGCGGTCGAGGCACCGTGGACACCGCAACTCTGGCGACGGCATGACTGCGCGCAGAGAAATCTGACTTTGCAGGAAATGATGTCGTATTCCAAGGTTTCCTGTGTCCTGGTTTACCTGTGTCCTGGTCTCCGGGGGCCTGAAAAGTGTCCTGCTGCTCCTCGCCGGCCCCAATGAGCTGGGCCCAGTAGTGCTCCCCTCGTCCTCCTTTCCTCCCCTGGCCCCCGGCCTGCTTCCTCAGCGCGGCCGCCTGCTCTTTCTTGCCTGCCTCAGCCGCCTCGCGCGCCAGCCGGCTCAGGGCGGACCGGATTGCGTTTTCCACATCTTCGTTGAAGGCGCCCCACTCGGCCTCCACGTCCACCTCTTCCTCCGCCAGGCACCTCGTTAGCCGCTCCTGCGCTTGCTCGCTGGCTCCAGCCTCCCAAGCCTCCACCAGCGCCAACCTCCACTCGTCAGCGGGTATGCCGTCAGGTTTTCGCCAGGACGGGGTACCTCTGAGCTTCCCAATCCTCCTCTCGATCCTGAGCCGGGCGCCCATGGTTGTCGTCAAGACCTTGTGATCAGACACGTGCAGCGTCTCAGCGCGCATCACCCCCGCCCTTTCAGCAGCGTTCGTCGCGAACCAGTCGATTTTACGCCGGCTCTTCCATCGTGTCCCATCCTCGCACCCGGGCACGACGGTTCCGCCCTCGTGCTCGGCGATTGCCGTGCAGCCCGAATCCTCTGGTAGGTCATTGAAGCCCCCTCCCCAGAGCCACGGTGCACGTTGCCCCCTGCAGGCCTCGAAAATTTGGATCCCGAGGCTGACCATCGCACACTTGCCCTCCTCCGCGGGCGGGCCGTAGGAGTTGACGACCTTCCACCCCGTCACCCACAGGACAAGCGCTTGCGCGGGCCCCTCTACCGCCTGCCACTCCAAGCGTTGTGGCAAAGTTTTCCCGACGAGGATCGCCACCCCTCCCTGGGCAGTCACTTCCCCCCATCTTCCTCTGCTCGTCCTGCCGGCCTGGCCGTGCGCCGCGTAGCCCATCTTAGCGGCCGCCAGCGCGAAGCACCTCCAGTCTTCCTCGAGCATCTTGACCTCCTGCAGGAGCACCACATCGGCGGGGATCGGTCCTGTCGCCCCCTCCGACTGTCCTGTCTCCTCGCCTGCCTCCTGATCCTCCTCTACCTCCTCCTCCTCCTCCTCCTCCTCCTCCTCGCTCTCCTCGGCCCCCTCCTCTGGCTCCTCTGCCTTTTGCTTCCGCGTCCTCGGGGGCGCTACTTCGGCCAGCAGCCGCCAGGCTCCCGGGGCGCTGTGCGCGTTGTTCATCGCTACCTTCAGCTGCCCTCTGGCTTCCACCTTGCTGACTCCTCCTCGCGCAGCGTTTGCCTCGGTCTTCCTCAAGCTCCTCCTGTGGCCCGTTGTCTCCTCTGACCTCTTTACCTCCTCTGCCTCGTCTGCTTCCTCCACCTCCTGCTCTACCAGCGTCAGTCTTCTCCTCCTCCTCCGCCTCCTCTTCTGTTTTGCGTCGTCGCCTCCTTGGGCGGGCGCGCCGGGCCCGCTGGCTCGGTCGGTCTCCGCCCCCACCGCGGCCTCCTGTCAAGAGGCGCGCGCCCCTCTCCTCCTAGCCTTCCGCTCTGGCGCCAGCAGGTCCCCGGGTGGCGCTGCAGGGGCCGCGCCTCCGCGCACCTGTGCCGCCTCCGCTTTCGCCTCCTCCTGACCTTTCCTCCACTCCTCTGCTTTCCTCTTGCGTCCCTCCGCCACGGGGGCCTTCCTAGCAGCCCACTCCCGCGCGTCCTTGTCCCTCTTCTCCGCCTCCTCCGGGGTCATTGCCCACGCAGAGCATAACTCCTTCCTGTTGTGCTCGTTCTGCTCCTCGGTGCCGGCCATGGTGTACTTCCACCACCAGATCGGCGGCGGGCGCTCCTCCTCGATGCCTTTCCCGCCAGTGCACACCTCTGGGCCTGCACCCTTCTTGCCTTTTCTTCTTGGCCGTCTGCTTTATCTCCTTGGCGTCCCTCCTGCACTTCTCGCACGTCTGGAAGAAACCTCTTCGCTTCTCCTTGCCCTCTGTCTGCGGCCAGTACAAGGTCGCCCTGACGATCTCGTGCCCGAGCGGTCCCAGCTCCTCGTTTGCCTTCCTCACCGCCGCAAGGGACTTCTCCTCCTTGCTGGCAGCCGTCCATTCCGCCATCTTGTTGCGGCCCCCCGGCTTGAACTGCGCAGCCTCGTACATCTCCCGCAGGCTTGTTCCCGGCCGGCACTTACGAAGATGAGCCCGCTTGCTCAGCTCGCTCTGCCATCGGCTGCAGTGCTCCAGCCACTCTCCGCAGTACGGGCACTCAAAGGCCCGCTTCTCTTCTGGCAAATCCGCCTTGAACGGGAGCGGGCGCATCAGCCCTCTGATGCCCATCCCGCAAATCCCGATCCCGTCCTTCTCGTTCTCTGCCCTCGCCTTCGCGACCTCCTCCTTGTGCCTGTAGGTCAGGTGGTTCATCACCGTCCACTGGTACTGGCGCTTCCCTTTGCACTTATCCTCGTCAACCTCGTAGGTGCACAGGGGGCACTTCCAGACTCGAGGCTCCGCAGCCGCCGCCGCCGGTCTTTGACGCGGCCGTTGCTGGGCTACTTGTCGCGGCGCCTCCTCCTCCTCCTCCTTTTGCTGTGCTCCTGTTGCCTTCCCTCTCCTCCTCGCAGGTGCTGCTGCGGCTGGCCTCCTCCTAACGCGCCCTCCTCCCCGGACGCCGCCCTCCTGTTTCTGAAAGTCGTGCCACTCCTGTGGCCACACCGTCCCCGGGGCCCACGCCACCGTGCGGTAGTGGTCCTTGCATAACAACAATGGGACCAGCGGCTTTTTCCTCTTCCGGCCTCCTGCGTTGGCCTCCTCGTCGTCCTCCTTTGCCTTGAACTTCCTCGTAGGCACCCAGTCGAGCTTGGTCGTGTGCCATCTCAGCACGACGATGTCCACCCCTTCGGACTTTGCCAGCAGTTGGAGCGCGTGGGCGCAGATCCATCTCTTGCCCCTCGTTTCCAAGGCATCCGCGTGTTCCTCTGGCGACTTCGGGATTGAGCCGGCCTCCGTCGTCTCCGTAGCGTTTTTGTCCTTCCTCCAAGCCTTCTTCCAAGAGTCGTCCTTCTTTAGCTCCGCTATCATGCGGCTCCTCAGCGCCCTCACGTTCGCGGCGTTGGCTGCCTCAGCCTGCTTCGTCGTTTTCCCCCTCCAGGATGCCAGGAATGCAGCCATGCTCCTGTAGCCGCAGTCGCCGTCTCCTCCCAAGTCCCATAGCGGGAGGCCCAGCGGCCCCGTCGTGGGTCCACTCTTGCTTTTCCCAGCCTTGCCCTCCTCCTTCTGTGCCCCGTCGCTCAGCGCTCCGGCCCCCGCGGGCTCCGCACCCGCCCCCTTGTCCTCCGCACCTCTCGCCACCCTGCGGGTCCCACCTGGTGACCGCGAGCGATCTCGCTCGTCAACCTTTGACTCTGCGGCGGCTGCCTCCTTTGCGTCCTCTTTCTTGTCGCCTCCCTCCGGTCGGCTCCTGGACCTATCCTGCGTCCGGGCGGCCGCATCTCTCCTTCTTCGCTCCTCCTCAGTTTTCTCCTTCCTCTGCGCCTCCTCAGCTGTGTCTTTCCCGTGCTCCCACACTACTTGTCCTCTGCCTACCCACCTTTCCTCGGCCTCCACCTTCCGCGGCGCCCACACGCGGATGGAGATGGGAGGGCGGTCCCGTGCACTCTCGTACACCAACGTCTCCTTCAGGTTCATCCCGTGCGGCGGGTAGCCTCGCACCAACCACCCTTGCCTCGAAGTTGCCGGCGCGCTCAACGGCTCCTTTACGTCGAAGCCCGCGTCGCCCTCCAAGAAACGCTGCAGTTTCGCTGGATCCCACCACCTGGGAGCCCCGTATACCACGAAGCGCATGGTGGGCTTAGCCTCTGGTTCCTGTCCTCGTAAGCCTAGGCTGGCTCCTCCTCCCCTCCTCCAGGCGATCGGAAGGTTCGCCTTGTCGGCCTCCGCGGCGACGCGGTCGTAGTAGTCCTTCTCTTCCTCGTCCTGCTGCCGCTTCCTCCACGCCGTCGTCTGCTTCCCCACTGCGTCCGCTGCCAACCGGTCCACGAAGATGGGCGCCTTGCCGCTTCTTCTCATTACGTCTCCTTCTTTCCCCTTGGGCACCTTCACGTAGCCGAGCAAGGTGGTTTCCTTTCCCACCGTTTCCTCGCGCCACCCGTACGTCCTTCCGTGGACCTCCGTCGGGCACACCTCCCTGACCAGCGTCTCCGGCCTGGCCCTAGCCCGTTTCCACTCCGCCGGCGACCACATGGCCCGAGGCGCCACAATCCGCAATGCCACCATCTCCCCCTCCTCCTCGTCCACCGTGACCTTCTTGGGTTGGACCCGGCACTCCTTCGGCCAGCCTGGGAGGCCGTGCGCCGGGGCCAGTGGCAGGCACCACAGTTTGCGAAGCCCTTTGTTTTCCACCTCCACCCACTTCTCCGTCCCTCCCTCCCCCTTGTTTTCCGGCAGGGGGACCTCCTCAGTCACCACCAAAGCCACCTTGACTGCCTTCGCCGCAATCGTGCCCTCCGCGCACTGGGCCTTCCAGCCTTCCTGCAGGTCGAGTGCCTGCTTCCAGGTGCACGCCACGATCTTGACCGTATCGTCGATTTCTCCATCCTCGATCTGGTTAGCCAGCCTATCCCATCCCACCATTTCTCCCTGCTTCCACTGGCCCTTGGCCAACCTCGGATGGCGCTGCTGCTTCTGCTGCTGCTGGCGCTGCCTCCTCTCGTCCTTCTCCTCGGCTCCTCGCTGGTGCTGGCGCCAACGGCCCCCCCACCCCTGCCAGGTGCGGTCGCCTCCCTGCGCCGCCCCCCTACCTCCGGGCGTTTTATTTCCAGCAACCTCTGCCCACGACCTGTACTGAGATGGCCTCTGTTGCTGCTTGTGATTGCCTCGTTCCTTCTCCAAGAAGGCCTGCAAGCCCTTCAGGAGGCCTTTGATGCCACGACCCTGGCACTCCACCATCACCTCCTGCAGCCTGCCCGCGAACTCAGCCTCCTCCTGGGCCTCCTCATCCTCTTCCTCCTCTTCCTCCTCATCCTCGCTTTTGCCGAGATTCTCGATGATGGCAGCCAGCGCCCCGAGGGCCTCCTCGGTCTTCGCCCTCTTGCGCTGCGTGGCCGCCGAGCCGCCTGCCATACCTCCTCGGCCCTCCTCGGGGCCGGCCTCTGGGCGGCCGCCTCCTGGCATACCTTCGCGGCCCTCCTCCTGCCCTCCTCGCACGCTCGAGTTCGGCCTCTTGCGCCGCTTCCCTCGCGCCCGCCTCCTTGCCGGCGTATCGGCCGCTTGGACCTCCTCGCCCTCCACGTCGGTTCCTGCAGCCACTTCCTCCTCGGCCTTGGGTGGACGCCGGCGTGTCGCTCCCTCGGCCCTCGCATCGTCCTTCTCCTCGCCCTCCTCACCTGCTTTAGGCACCTCCACTTCCTCCTCAGCCTTCGCCTCATCCTCCTCGGGACCCTCGGCCTCCTCTTGTCCCGGCCCCTCTGCTCCCTCCCCTCCTGTTAGCCATTTCCAGGTTTCGAGCAAGAGCCCCATAGCCCAATAGCCCTCCCCTCCTGTCGCCGTGCCAGCATCGTCCTGGCGCCCCCGGCCCTTCTTCTGCCTCTCCCCCCTCTGCCTCAGCACCAGGCGCACCTTCAGTCGCCGTCTCCATCCTTTCCTCTTATGGTACTGCACCTTGTGGCGCCTTTTCCTCTTCCTCCACTTATTCGCCCTCTCCTCCTCTGCCTTGCTTTCCAGCCCCTCCTTAATCCTCCTCCTCCTCCTTTTGTACACCACCTGGGCCTGCTGCAGCGCGAACGTGGTCAGGAGCACTATGACCCAGTACCCGCACCCACAACTGCTCAGCACGCCCTCCACGAACTGCCCGACCCACATGCATAGCCACGCGGACGCAAGAAGGGGTGCCATGACCCAACTCCCACAACTGCATCCCCACGTGCCCCACCCCGAATAGTGGTCGGTCACCTGCTCGATCTCAAACGTCTCAACGGCGTGCGTCGCCTTCCCCACGACAACCCCGTTGCACAAAATGACGAAGAACAAGAAGATCCCCATATAATGCCTGCTTGAGCAAATTCGCACCGGCGGTACCCGCCGCTGGCCCGTCTCCGCGACGTGGACGCCGCTCCCCCAGAGACCCAAGACGTTCAAGACTGTCCGAAAACGGGCCAAGCGTCTCCCGAGAAGCTCAAAGAGAGCGCCGAGAACAAGCCCAAGAGAGCCCCAGGAGCTAAACTCGTTCATTTTAGCGTCTCCCGAGAAGCTCAAAGAGAGCGCCAAGAGCAAGCCCAAGAGAGCCCCAGGAGCCAAAATCGTTAATTTTATGTGGGGATTTGAATGATTGCAGCCTTCTCGTCTTTTCGGCTGTCCGACGGATCAAGACGGCTCTAGAGGCCCCCAAAAGTGCCCCAATATGGCCCAAGATGCCTCAAAGAGGGCTCCAAGACGGAGCAAGAGCTTTCGGCATCTGGGAGCGCGTCAGACTGCTTGTTAAATGTCTGATAGACTTTGTATACTTTTCTAATCCCCACTCTCCCCCTCATCGTAAGGGGCCTGGATCCAAAACGTGGCCCCTAGCTTTGGTATCCGGAGCTGCGCGAAATCGGCTGCAGGACGCGTCAAGATCGTCTGAAGACGGCCAAGCAAGCCCCCCAAAATGCCACAGGCTCCAGAACAACTCAAAACGGCCCGAAGCCCTCGAGGAGCACTCCCAAGAGGGCCCCAAGAGGCTAAATGTATTGATCTCCCATTGGGTTTTGAATGATTTAGGCGTTCTCGCCTCTTATGCTTCACGACACTCCAATACGGCCCAAGAGACCCCCAAGATCGACGCCAGACGGCCCAAGAACCTCCCAAGAAAGTTTCAAAATTACTCATGAAGGCGCCAAACCAAACACCCCGAGACGCTTCCAAAACGACCCTGAAGGTGGCCCCCAAGACCACTCCAAAAGAGTGCCCAGACAGCAGACCCGAGCGGACAGTTCGACCCCTCAGCTGCGAGAGGCTCTCAGCAAGCCCCCTGATGCTCCAGGGCGCCCCCAAGAGTCCCCGACAAGCTCCCAAAAAGCCCCCAGGAATCCCCTTCGATCAGGGTCGGCGGCACCGGCCGTCAGGCCTCGCCACTACTCGCGAAAAAACCTACCGCCGTGCTCTTCGCTGCAGGAGGGGGCAAACTGTCGGGCCATAACTCGGGCCGGCATCTCTGCAACGTCCGCTGAACGTCCGCCAGCTGTGGCGACGAGATGCCTCCAGGACGAGCAGCGGTATGGGTACCTATTCGCTCTCTGAGTTCGAGGGGGTCTGAGCAGTGCTCCCCCCCCCTGGGCTGTGCGCCCCAGGGCTTTAAGCCTGAGTCGGTGAGTCTGGCGCGGATGGATCCGCGGAGGGAGGTGCAGCAGTACTTGCAATAATTGGTGCCTAGATGCAGCAGCTTGCACGCTGGATGCGACGGTTACGCGCGGACGCACAGGTGCACGCCTTTCAGCTGAAGAAGCTGTCGTCCGTGCAACAGCTAGCGCCCCCCCAACAATGGCCGCTCCCGCACGCTCCGCACGGGTGTCCGAGGGCCACTCGCCGAATGGGGGCCTGGCTCCTCCTCCTCCTCCTCCTCCTCCTCCTCCTCCAAAGTTAGCGGGAGCGGCGGCCTCCGCGGCGAGCGGAGTCGAGCTCACCGCCCCCCTTTCCTGTCGGCAGCGATGGCAAGTGTGTGCTTGGACCGCGTGAATGAAGGGGCCCCAGGACACACAAATAAATACACACAAATAAAAACATTCCCCATATTTTCCTATATTTTCTGGGATTCTGTTTTCCCCCCCACTTCCCATAGTTTCCCATATTTTCCTGGGGATCGAGGATTAATTGTGTCTGTGTGTTTTTTCCCCTCCTGAGTGAAGAAGCTCAAAATCTGCCTTGAGTTAACGGGCGAAGAACGGTATCACATATGCTTTTTCGCCGTCGGGGGCACCTGCCCCAGGGCGGCTGGAGAGTTTATACCCTCACGGAGGCACCGTAGGGGTATAAGCTTTCCAGCCGCCCAGGGGCAAGTGTCCCCGACGGCGAACAAGTTTATCTTATACCGTTCTTCGCTCGCTGACTGAGGCGCTGAGGCTCAGTGGCGCTTGCATGGATGGCGCCTATGGCACCTATGGCTCGGAAGCCGATGAGGGTGAAAACACCACGATGGCCCCCACCACCTGTTCGAAAGGATCCGACTGCCCCAGCAAAGCACCCGATTGGCAGCAACGGAAAAGAGGCGGGTCGAGGTGCAGGAGGTCGGCTAAGAGTCGGCTATAGGGGGCAGGGGTGGGCGCAGAGCCACTTGCGCCTCCGCGTGCCGCTGCTGCCAGGTAGGGCGGCCGTCCGGGCCAAGAGTGCCGCCGCCACTGGGGCGACAGCACCATTCTTGAATGCTGCTGGCGCCGGGCGGTCACGGGCTCCCCGTCACCCCATGTGGGACTCTGCTGTGATCTGTCTGAGCACTACATATCAGAACCGTCGAGCGAAAAAAGTTTCCAGGGCATGAGTCTGACACGGTTGCACGCCTCGCCGCCGACTGCCTGCGCCAGACCCACGGGGTTGTCGGGTGTTCAAAGGCACCGTCAAGGCTGCCTTGCTCGCCCTGCACGCGGAACCACCTGCGGGGGCGCCTCTTCTGGGCGCCGGCCTTGGGGCCCGTGAGCCCAGATGGCCCCAGACGCGAGGGCGGCGCGAGGCCTCCACGTCCGCCGCGAGGGCGGCGACGTCCCGCTGCCGCTCCTGGCGTTCCTCCAGCAGCGCCCGGCACTCCGCCCGGGCCTGGCGAGGGATCGGAGGCCTCCCCTCCACGTTGCTCCCCTCCTTGTGCCCCGTCCTCCTCCTCCTCCGCCCCCTCCCCCTCCTCCACGTGCCCCTCTTCCTCCCCTTCCTCCGCGTCCTGCCGCTCCTCTTCCTCCTCCTCCTCCTCCTCCTCCTCCTCCACCACCTCCTTCTCCTTAGTTCTCCTCTTCATTTATCAAACTCCTCCTTCTCCTCCTCCTCCTCCTTCTTCTCCTCCTCCTCCTCCTCCTCCTCCCTCCTCCCCTCTACACGCTCCTCATTACATCCTCCCCATCCTCTTCGATCTCTATCCTACCGAGTTATCTTTTCCTTTCCTAATGTCTCTTCCGCCTTCTCCCACCCCCCCGCCTTCCTCTTGCCGCCTCCTCCTCCTCTTCCTCCTCATCCTTCTCCTCCTCCTTACCATCCCCCTCCTCCTCGTGCCCCTCTTCCTCCCCCCCCTCCTCCTCCTCCTCCTTCTCGCCTCCTCCCCGCCCGACCACAAGTATCATCATCATCATCATCATCATCATCATCATCATCATCATCATCATCATCATCATCATCATCATCATCATCATCATCATCATCATCAGCAGCAGCATTATCATGATCGTCAGCACTCCCATCATCATAATTATCACCATCATCATCAGCATCGGTATCATCATCACCATCATCATCAGTATCAGCATAGTTATCAGTATCATCTTCATCGTCATCAGCATCAACATCATCATCAGCAGCAGCGCCATCATCATCATGAAGATCAGCATCAACAACAACATCATCATCACCATCTTCCGCCTCCTCGGCACCTTCCTTCCCTCCGTCCTCCTCATCATTCACATCCCCCGTCCTCTCACATGCCCTCGTCTTTCCATCATCATCATCATCATCATCATCATCATCATCATCATCATCATCATCATCATCATCATCATCAACAACAACATCATCTCATCATCATCACCATCATCATTATCATCATCATCCCACTCCTCCCACACCCCGCCTCCTCCCACATCCCCCACATCATGGTCATACTCATAATCATAACCATCAGCATCAGCATCGTCATCACCCTCCTCCTCATCATCCAAATCTCCCCTCTTCCCACATCCCCATCTTCACCATCCCGCTCCTCCAACATCCCGCCTCCTCCTGCATCCCCCTCATCCGAATCATAATGATAATCGGCATCATCATCAGCATCGTCATCATCATCAGCATCCTACTCGTCATCATTACCATCACCATCACCATCGCCATCGTCCCATCAACAATAACATCAGCAACAACGTAATCAGGATCAGCACAAGTTTCAGCATCAACGGCAATAGCAGCAGCACCACCATCATCAGCAGCAGCCACGGCAGCACCAACAACAACTTCATCATCATGATAATCATGATCAGCGGCAGCAGAGGCAGCCCCACTATCATCATCATCAGCAACATCACCGTCACCATCACCACCACCAGCACAACCATCGGCATCGTCATCATGATCACCACAACGACCATCACTTTCATCGTCATCATCGTCATCACCAGCAGAGTCTCCATAATTATAAGCATCAACATAATTACTTACATCAGCATCATCAGCAGCATCATCAACATCAGCATTATCGATTTCAATAACATTACCCTAAAACTCAGCATCGCCATCATCATATTCCTCCTCATCATCATCACAATCAACAACATCATACTCATAATCATCATCGTCATCAGCATCATCATCGTCACAACCCTCACCATCGTCATCATCCGGCTCTTCTTCCTCCTCCTTCTCCTACTCCTCCACCTCCTCCACCTCCCCCTTCTCATGGCTCTCTTACTCCTCATCATCCCCTACCGCCCCTACCTTTAGGTTTCCGTATAAATAACTTCTCCCTGTCGCGCCTCGAAGCTGGTCAAAAGAGCAGGCCGAGAGTTCCACTACTCCATCTACGCTTATGAAGCGTGAAATCTGCAAGAGCTTCACAGATGGAGAGCGGGCAATTTTCAGCTTGTGTCTCTCGCATTAGCGCCGCGCCCATTCGTCTTAACAATGTGCAAGGGCTTCACGGACTAAGAGCGGACGGTTGTAAACATGTGGCTTTCACATCAGCGCCGCGCACGCTCGTCGTAAAACATTTCAAGAGCTCGATGGGTTGAGAGCGGGCGGTATTCAATATGTGGCTCTCGCATTAGCGCCGCGCACATTCCTCTTCAAAGAATGGACAAGGTTGGTCGGATCGGGGTGGATAGTTTTCGAAATGTGGTCCTCGCCTGCGCGCCGCGCACATTCGTCTACCCACTTTGCTAGAGCTCCACGGATTGAGGGCCTTCACTTTTCATAATGTGGCTGTGGCCTTAGAGCCCCTCGAACTTGTTTAAAACATTTGCGAGAGTGTCATGATTTCTTTGCCGTGAAAACACTGGGGGTTCAGAGGTTGTTTGACCCACTTCAGCCGGGCAGCACCAGCGAGACCACCTTCCCACCCATGTGGGCTGACGGTCCGAGGGCGCATGAACCTGCTCGACCGAGGACAGATTCACCGGCCTGGCCACGACGCCCGAGTTTCAGGCTTTATCCCACACGGGCGAATGACCAGCTCACACTCTGGGGAAAGCTGGAACACTCTTGCAGATGCACGTTGTCATAGTAGCAGGGCGTCAGGACGCCAGCCAGCATTACGGACCACACACACCAGTGAATTCGAAAACAAAAAAACACGCTGCCGCACAGGGGCGTCATGTCATCAATAGTGCACCTGGACGCGAAGCGTCTGCGAATGTATCGTACAGCATGAGGTACAAGCAACAGGACCCTGGTCGCAAAGCGCCAGGATTTATTGTACGGCATAGGGTACCCACCGACGGCGTAACCTGGAAGATCTTAGACAATGAAACCTGGCATTGTGGACAGGCACTTCTGGAGTCCCACCCTTCAGGGCACTACAGGGAGGTTCAGTTGTCTCTCCTGCAGGACCCTGGACGCGAAGCATTTGAATTTGTTGTGCAACAAAGTCAAAGTGCACACGGCCTAACATGAACCAATCCAGAAACAGTGAAACGAATGACATGTGGACTGGCAGTTTAGGCGCACCCGCCTCTTCAGAACACTCGCTGAGTTGTTAACCTGCAGCCAGGGCCCTGGATGCGAAGCGTCAGGAACTCACTGTACAACTAGAGGTCCCAGCACGCAGCATCACCTGCAACAGTCGACAGACAACACTCACACAGCGAGACACGAGAGGCGCCCGCCTGACTTTTTCGAGAGCTCACCCAAGAGACAAGAGTGTCATGGGCCCCCAGGGGCAACTCACGCCAGATTGCAACGGTTACGTAAGTTGACTCGCGGTGCTGAAATCCCAGGAACGGCGATCTGGCGTGACTCAGAACCGTCAAGACGCAACAGCCAGGTTCATTCGTGGCGTCACAACTCAGGATTGTCCAGCGACTGCCTCCCAACGGGGCGCTTCCCTTATAACATAATGGGCATGTAACCTTGTTGGAGCCTATGAAGAGCGAGCTTGGAGCAAGGGTTTATTCCACGTCGTTGGCGAGACTTGGGTTTGTACTGGTCCTCCTCCTTCTCCTACTCCTTTTCCCCCATCCCCATACCCACTTCCTCCTCATCCCCTCCCCCCCTCCTCCTCCTCCTCCTCCTCCTCCTCCTCCTTCTACAACTACTCAATATGAATACTACTCTCCCTCTTCCCCCGATGGCGGCCTGAAAATAGCCGACCCCGCCCCGCGCACTGTTTTTTTACACACAGGATTCCCAGGAGTTGGGTTTTCGCCTGCGTTTTTTTCCAAAATGCTGCTCTCGCTGAGGCGCTGGCCTAATTTCTGCTCCCGAATCGTTATGAACAGCGCTCCCGCTGCAGCGTGGGCCTCATTTTCGGATCGGTGTTTGGCCTCCGTCGTTCGGGATGGCGTTCTCGCCCCAGCGCGGGCCTCTTCCTCGCGCGCCCATCCGCCCGCCACCACCGCGCCGCACCACCACCACCACCACCACCACCACCACCACCACCACCACCACCACCACCACCACCACCACCACCACAACCAGCACCAGCACCAGCACCAGTACCAACACCACTTGCACCACCACCACCACCACCAGCACCACCACCACCACCACCATCACCACCACCACCACCACCACCACCACCACCACCACCACCACCACGACAACCACGCACACACGCACGCACGCACGCACGTGCACAACCACCCACTACGCACGCGCGCGCGGAG
>CAUYUJ010021489.1:79093-138343 GCA_963575745.1 Prorocentrum cordatum
GGAGAAGCCGAATCGGCGGCAGTCGGCAGGCCAGCATGCCTCCAGCAAAACATCGGGATCGAGATCGGAGTCCCAGGTCGAATCGAATCGGAATCGGAAGCCATCGGAATCGAATCGAATCGAATCGGAGGAATCGGAATGAGCCCTGGCGGGCGGTAGACGACGGTGGACGACGCTCGAAGTCGAGGACCCAATGGGGGGGCAAAAAAGGTGCCGATGCCGCTGCTCCCCCTGTGTGTTTTCTCCCCTCCTGATCTCGGCTACACGCAGGAATGACCCTGGGTAGGAGTGACCCTTGGTGCGCGACTTTTTGGGGGTCGCGGGGGGACCAAACCTGGGCGCGCCGGCAGCTGCTGCTGCTGCCCCTTTTACAGCCGTCTGGGGACCCACCCGTGCCCGCACCAAAGGTCACTCCGGCGAAAGGTCACTCTTACGTCTGGTCGCTGACCTCTGCAGGTCCCCCCCGAGGCCGCCCGGCCACGCGCGCAGCCCCCTCTGGCGGCTCGAGGGGGGTGGGGCGCCCCCGGACAGCGCGGCCCTGGAGGCACCCGCGGCGGCCCTCGGCGCCTCGGCCCCCGCTCCCTCGGCCGCCCTCCTCGGTCCTCCCCGATCCTCCTCGGACCTCCTCGGCTCTCCTCCTCCGCCGCCGCCCACCTCCCTCCTCGATCCTCCTCCTCCTCCTCGATCCTCGCTCCTCGCTCCTCGATCCTCCCCGATCCTCCTCCACCTCCTCCTCCTCCGCCTCCTCCTCCACCTCCTCGATCCTCCTCCTCCTCCTGCAACTGCTCCTCCTCCTCCTCCGCCTCCTCACTGCCCTCCTGCCCTCCTCCTTCCTACATCCCCATCCTCCTCCCCTACCTCCTCCGCTCCGCCCCCTCCGTCCTCCTCCTCCTCCCATCCTCCTCCCATCCTCCTCCGCCGCCTCCTCCGGCCTCCTCGATCCTCCTCCTCCTCCTCCGCCGCCCCCTCCTCGATCCTCCTCGGCCTCAGCTGATGCTCCTCGACGCTCCCCGACGCCCCTCCTCGACGCTCCTCGGCCCCCTCGGGGGCCCGCTCCGCCCCCGCGCCGCGCGCCTCCTCCGCAGGCGGTCGAGCCAGGCGCGCCGCTCCTCCGGGGCCGCGCCCGCGCGGCGAGGGGGGGCCCCCCCGTTGGGCGCGGAGAAGGGCCCTCCCCAGACCTCCTCGCGGGGAGGAGGAGGAGGAGGAGGAGGAGGAGAGAGGAGGAGGGGAGGAGGAGGAGGAGGAGGAGGAGGAGGAGGAGGAGGAGGAGGAGAGGAGGAGGAGGAGGAGGAAGAAGAGGAGGAGGAGGAGGAGGAGGAGGAGGAGCTCCTCGCGCCGTGGAAAAATCGCCCCCCTTCGGGCGGGGCCGCCTTGGCGCCTCGGGGGCGGTCGCGGTGCCGCGAGGAGCGGGGTGGTAACTTAATGTTTGGAGGGAGGTCGGCCCTGGTCGGAAGGGTCAAGGAGGATGAACCCCTGCTGGGGACTCGGGGGGATCAGGCCGGAGTGGGCGGGATTGAGCGGGATCCCAGACACCCTCGCGCTGCGACAACAATCACGACGGGAGGTTGTTCGCCAACGTCTCCGGGGGTCGGGAGCGGGCACGAGGGGGGTGTCCAAGAGGGGGGGTGCAAATCATGACCAGCGGCATGTGCGCGGCCCAGCGGAGGGGGCAGGGACCTAATGAAACAAGAAGAGACGCCATGAAATCTGGGGAAATCTCATGGCCCACGCCATGATATCCCCCCCCTCCCTGGTCATCACCCCCCTCTTTTCCGCCCCCGGGGGGGGCCCTTCCCGCGCCTCGGGGCCGTCAGAAAACGGCTCGGTCCCCGGGAAGGGGTCCAGACCTCGTGAAGGGGTCGACGTCGTGAACAAAAGCCACGACGTCGGGGGTCTGGGCCGGGCGCACAGCCGCCTCCGCGGGAGCGCTTGTGGCCTGCCGGTCGCTCCCTAGAGCGCGCGGTGCGGCAGCCCCCGCGGAGGGCGTCCGAGGCCGGGCCACAGTCAAAACCTGTACAGGGGGGGCGTTGACCTAAGGAACGCTAAATAAGGAACGAGGCCCCTCTTTCCCATCAGTGAAAGTTCGATTTTCCATCGAAAACCGAAGGGCAACCTCAGGCAAGCTGTGTAACAATCAAGGAACACGGAGCCCCTCCCCAACGAAAAGGGTTCCTTCTGTGGGGCCCCGACTGTAGTTCAGGACGCGCTGGCAAGGACGCAAGACCCGCGGAGGGGCCCTGGACACCCCAGTGGAAGCTTTTCTAGCGGCGCACCGCCGACAACTCCGAGGACGCAAGGGCGACCTTGGGAAGGTGGCCCGTCCTTACTGTAGATGTTCACTGTAACGGTGGTGTTGCTGAACGGTGATGTTGGGAACCAGCTGGTAGGGAATCGCGAACCACACTTTTCTATACTTCCCATCCGCGAATGGATCGAGCGAACAGGCCACGCAGTGAGTTGCAGGAAAGCGCGAAGCCACGCGCTCCGACCGAAACCTGCATCGCCATTACCTACGTCGCCGTTAGCCCGTCTATAGTGCTGGCATCCCCCTGCCTTCTGGGTAGAGGGCTATACCGTCGAACCCCAAATGAGGAACGAGACTCCTTTGATCCATAACTTAAACTTCGATTCCCCGTCGAAAACCAAAGGATCACCTGAGGCAAACAGTGACAGGAACACTGAATCCCTCCCCGACGAAAGGGGTTCCTCCTTCAGCGGCCCGACTGTAAGCGGCCAGACGCTGATGCGAGGAGGGGGCCTGGGCCGGGCCAGGCGGACCCTCGACGACGTGATTTCTGACAAGGATGCAAGCCCCTTGGACGCCTATGTGGAAGCTTTTCGAGCGGGGCTGGCCATCGAGCGTGGTGAAGGATATACCGAAGAGGCAAGGATGCAAAGGTACATTTGGGAAGATTGCCCATCCTTATCATCGGTTCCGAGTGGACCCCCGGAAATCTCGACCCATTCCCCGGGACTGGTTCTCCATCCTGACTTGATGGACCAGGGCCCGGCGAGGGCCCCCAGTGGCCGAAAGCGGCTAAAACCCTCCATCTTGATTTTCGTCACTATGCGAGCACAACTGGCGTCTGGGGCCGCGACCCACGAAAGCCGCGCGCCAGAGTCGGCTACACGCAAGAGTGACCCTACTAGTTAGAAAGGGTGACCTTTGGCGCGCGGCTTTTCGAGTGCGAGGGGGGGCCCAAATCCAAGCGCGTGCGGCCAGTGACAAGGCCACCCCTATGGGCCCGCACCAGAGGTCAGACCGGCGAAAAGTCATCCTTTTGGAACCTGCTTTTTGTTAGACTCCAGCAAATTTACTTGCATGGACGGTGGGGGGGGGCTGAACCTGAAGCAAGCCGCAAACGACCTGCACGTGAGGCAATCACGCCAGTATTCGCTTGAAGAGCGGCGAGGAGGTGGGGTGGGGTGGTGGTGTGGTGGTGGTGGTGGTGGGTGGGGGGGGGGGGGGGGGGGGGGCAAACGCCAGTGGTGTTCAGGCAACGGCAAGTTCACTTGCATGGCCCATGCAAGTAAACTTGTCTGAATCTGAATATAAAAAAGGCGCCCCTCAGACTCCCGACGTCGTGATGTTTTTTCTGCGAGGCGTGACCCCCGAAAGTCTGGACCCCTTCCCCTGGACCTGCTTTTCCTCCTGAGTCGTTCCTGGACGGCCCCAGGCGCCGAAAACAGGAACAAAAACCTCCCGCCGTGATCTTTCACAGAGCGAGGAGGTCTGGGCCCCACGCGTGGCCGACGGAGGACCCCTCCGCCGAGCGCGTGGGGGGCCGCCCTCCGCCGGCGCAGGCGCTCCTCCTCCAGCGTGTTGGCCCAAGGCGCGCCGGCGGGCCGCACCCCTTCGGGGGGGGCCGGCTCGGAGCCTCGGGGGCGGGCGCGGTGGCGTTTTTTTTTTTTGTTCCCCCCCTGCTCCCTTCAGCAACAGCGAGCGCCTCCCACCTTAGCGGCTGCATATCACCGCAGCAGGGCTGCGCCGCAGCGTGAGGCGGAGTCACGAAAGGCGGCAGTCATCTCGCGCACGCTCGTGTCCGTGCGCAGAGTATTCCGATGAGCCATGAAACAACGCGGTCAACGACAGAGCCGGAGCGGAGGAGGAGAGGAAGCAAGCGTACGGGGCACTAGCCCGGTGCAAGCGTACGGGGCACTAGCCCGGTGTAAGGATTAGGTCGGGATGTCCTCCTACACGCGGGTTGTGGACGAACATTGGAGATGCGATCGGGGCGTTGACCTAAGGAACCCTAAATAAGGAACGGGCCACCTTTTTTCCATAAGTTAAACTTTGATTTCCCATCGAAAACCTCAGGAAAACCTCAGGCAAGCTGTAAAACAATGAAGGAACACGGAGCCCCTCCCCAGCGAGAATGGTTCTTTCTTCAGCGCCCCGACTGTAGCCCAAGAATGCCTAAGCGCAGTCAACCAACGCAGTCAAAAATGCTAGAAAAACCGTCCCCAGATTATGTGTTGCCTATTTCTGGATATTCTGGGGGCATGTCCGACTTCGTGTTAGGAGGGAGCTACTGGGAGGCCTGATAGTCGGAAGGATCCGGGAGGATCAACCCCGACTGGGGACTCAGCGTGATTACAGGCCAGAACGCGCAGGATTCATCGGGAGCGGCCAAGAGGGGGGTGGGGGGGTGCAAATAATGGCCGGCGGCATGCGCGCGGCCCAGCTGGGGGGCCAGGGACGTAATGAAATAAGAAGAGGCGCCATGAAATCTGGGGAAATGTCATGGCCCCCGCCATGATATCCACCCCCCCTAGTCATCACCCCCCTCTTTTCCGCCCCCGAATTCAGCGGGATTGGGCGGGCTCGGGGGCGGGCGCGGCGGCGCGAGGCGCGGGGTGACGACCCAGCGGTCAGGAGGCAGCTAATTACACTGGGCGGCCTTGGTCCCGCAGACGTGCTCGCGTCGTGACGAACAATCGTGACGGGAGGCTTCTGGCCGTGTTCGGCCTCCCGGGGCCCCTCCCGGGGCCCGGGACCGTCAACAAAGCAACTCGGGACGGAAGCCGGTCCTGGGGAGACGTGTCGGGACTTCCGGGGACGCCGTCCTCAAAAAATCAAGACGTCGCACGTTTGGGACTGGGAGGCCTCAGTCGAAGGATCGAGGAGGATCAAGCCACATTGGGGGCTCGGCGGGATCAGGCGGGAATGAGGGTGATGAAGCGGGATGCTCGGCGGGAACAAGCCAGATCTCACCGTGTTTCGGACCAGGGCGGACTCAGAGAACTGGACCTCCCAAGGGCTGCATCCGAGCCGGGGGATGTTGCTTCCAACGCTGGGGGCGTTGGTTCTCCGTCTTGAAGAGCGACGTGTTGCCTTCTGTCGGGGCAGAGTGGAAGGGGCCATGGGGCACACAAATAAATACACACAAATAAAAGGAGCTCCCATATTTTCCCATATTGTCTGGGCTTCTGTCTTCCCCCCACTGCCCTATTTTCCTGTATTGTCTGGGGGATCGACGATGGATTGTGTCTGTGTGCTTTTTCTCCTCCTGACAGATGTGGATGATGCGTTGTACAGGTCTGGGATCGGTCCGTGGCCCACCCTGCCAACGTTCTTTCCGACGTCACTGCGTTCCAACATCGATGTTCCATCACAATGCCGCATGCCAAACGCCCACCTTCTGGGGTGCCGTGCGAAAAACGTTCTGGTCGAGGCAGAAGCGAACGGTTGGAAATGGAAAAGAGAACGCCCGAAGGGGCCCCCCCCCCAGATCCGAAGTTCGAGGATCGAGGTTCCGAGGCGATTCTTGGCCACCGTTCGGGCGTCTACAGAGGAGGCTCCTCGTCGCTGTGGCTGGATCCCCCTTCGAGATTCGGCAGAGAAGCTCCTCCGCATGCTTCCGAGGTCGGCCTTCGATCCCGGACCCCCCCTCGAGGAACCCCTATGGCTGGATCCCCCTCGACCTTCCACACGGGCACCCCTCCACATGGTTCCGAGGGTCGACGTGTGATCCCGGAGCCCCCTTTGAGGGGCCCAGACCTCCTCGAAGACGGTGCATCGAGGTCTCGGGCTGGAAGGCTCCTCGCGTGCGCTCCCGGAGCGTCTCGTCGCCACGGCCGGCCGCGGCTCGAAAAACTGTAGATCCGGGATTGCTCCGCCTCCTCTCTCCCGCCCTCGGGGGGACCTTCGGGGGGGCCCTCTCGGGGCTGACCCTGGTTGGCCCACAACGGCCCACGGGCCCTGAAAGGGATCTCCCTGGTTGACCCACAACGGCCCACGGCTATACTGTGCCCCATCTTGCTCAACGGTGGCGCCATAACGCCTCATCCTATTACCCTTTTGTCAGCCTACTTCATTGCCTCATCTTTCTATCGCTCTCCCTCCTCCTCATCCTCCTCCTCCAGGATTGCCCCACCTCCTCTTTCCCGCCCTGTCCAATCCCGGTCTCTGTCTTCCTCCCCCCTTTTCCCTCCGTCGTGCTCCCTCGCCCTGTAGACGCCGCCAGAATAACTCTAAAACGCCACAGAGAACACACCCGCAGACAACCGCCGCAGGCCCCCCCCACCATTCCTGCCCTTCCTCCCACCTCTCCATCCCTACCCTCTCCGCTCTCGCTCCTCTCAATTCCTCCTCCTCCTCCTCCTCCTTCCTCCTCCTCCTCCTCCTCCTCCTCCTCCTCTCCTCCCTCCTCCTCTCTCCTCCTCCTCCTCCTCCTCCTCCCCTCCTCCTCCTCCTTCTCCTCCTTCTGCCCTCCTCCCTCCTCTCCTTCTCCTCCTCCTCCTGCCTCCTCCTCCTCCTCCTCCTCCTCCTGCTTCCTCCTCCTTCTCCTCCTCCCTCTCCTCCTCCTCCTCCTCCTCCTCCTCCTCCTCCTCCGCCATCCTCCTTCTCCTTCATCCTCCTGCCCTCCCTCCTCCCCTCCTCCCTCCCCCCTCCGCCGAAGTATCGAGGAGGAGCAAGACGACCACGACGGTGACGACGACGACGACGACCCCGAAATCCGCTCAATATCATGACCTTGTCCAACTATTTCTATCCTGACCCGGTCTCCCACGGCCCCGGGGCCCCGAAACGGCTCCCCATGGGGAGACCGACCGGAGTGAGCACGCACCCGCTCCTCGACGATGGCGACAAAGGACGACGACGACGTCGACGACGAGGACGACGAGGACGGCGACCACGACGCGGCCGAGGACGAGGACGACGGGGAGGACGGCGACCGCGACGAGGCCGAGGCCGAGGACGAGCACGGCGACCACCACGGCGACGAGGACGGCGAGGACGACGAGGACGGCGGGTAAAACAGGGCTAGGATCGGGATAAATCGCTCCAGAGCGTTCCGGAGCGCTCTCAGAGCGTTCCGGAACGCTCTGGAGCGGCCGCGGCGCCCAATACTCCGGATCCCTTAATAATCGTCCCCCGGGTCCGGTTTATTAAGGCGCCTTTTGGGGAAGCAGGGGGGTCCGGTTTATTAAGGCGTTTTTTGAAGCCGACGTTCAGGGGGGGTCCAGTTTATTAGGGCGCCTTTTGGGTACTAGCCCGCGAAGTACAAACCGTCATCATCATCATCATCATCATCATCATCATCATCATCATCATCATCATCATCATCATCATCATCATCATCAGCATCATCATCATCGTCGTCATTGTCATCGTCATCGTCATCATCATGTTCATCATCACCGACATCATCATCAGCATCATCATCATCATCATCAGCATCATCATTATCAAAAAACTGGTTCAACATCATCGTCATCATCCTCATCATCGTCGTTATCACCATCATCACGATATGATACGGCGGTGGCAATGATGATACTTCTGATGGCGATGACGACTATCTCGGTGATGGTTTCCTCATCGCACCCCAAGCGCGAACATCATCTTGCGCACTTAAGTGCCCCTCAGTTCTCCTTGAAGCCCGCCTTCAAGGCCGCTTTCTTCGTGCGGAAAGCTGCCCCTTCGTCGTCGTCGTCGTCTTCGTTGTCGTTGTCGTTGTCGTTGTCGTCGTCGTCGTCGTCGTAGTCGTAGTCGTAGTTCTCGTATCGTCGTCGTCGTCGTCGTCGTCGTCGTCGTCGTCGTCGTCGTCGTCGCGCTCGCAATTTTGCTGGGGGGGGGTCCGGAATATTAAGGCGCCCTCTGTGGGAGGGGGTCCGGAAAATTATGTCGCGAAGGAAGGGGGGGTCCGGTTTTTTGAGGGGGGGTCGATTATTAAGGGATCCAGAGTACATCCTCCAAACCCGCCGATTCTGAGATTTCGAGTTATCCCGATCCGATGTTGTCCCGATCTTCGCGTCGTGTTAGGCCACGACGAGGCCCGAGCTCGGCCACGACCCCGCGCCCGCCCGCCCGCCGGCGGCCTCCCGCGGCCGGCGCCGCGTAGTGGCCGCAGGAGGCGTCCGCGGCCTCCGCGGCGGCCCCGCCGCCCCGCCCCCAGGGAGGCGCGAGGGATACGGTCCCAGACCCGCTTACAGTCGGGGCCTTGACCTGAGGAACCCTAAATAAGGAACGAGGCCCCTTGTTTCCATAAGTTAAAGTTCGATTTCCCATCGAAAACATCAGGAAAGCCTGAGGCAAGCTGCGAAACACTCAAGGAACGCGGAGCCCCTCCCCAACGAAAAGGGTTCCTTACAGTCGGGGCCTTGACCTAAGGAACCCTAAATAAGGAACGAGGCCCCTATTTTCCATAAGTTAAAGTTCCATTACCCATCGAAAACTTAAGGAAAGCCTGAGGCAAGCTGCGAAACAATCAAGGAACGCGGAGCCCCTCCCCAACGAAAAGGGTTCCTTCTTCAGGGCCCCGACTGTACGGTCCCAGACCCGCTTATAGGCAAGGAAAGAATCAGGGCGGGAGGTTTGTTGCAATCTTCGGCCTCTGGGGGCCCTCACCCGGCCCTCGGGACCGTCGAAGAGCGACTCGGGACGAAGAGCCGGTCCAGGGGAAGGGGTCGAGACCTCCAGGGGTCGACGTGATGACAAAAATCATGACGTCGGGGGTCTGGGGTCCCAGACATGATCGCGTCGTAAAGAAATCAAGACGGCCGGCTTTTCACAATCTTCGGCACAGGGGGGGCCCTCGCCGGGCCCCGGGGCCGTCAACAAAAACGATTCGGGACGGAAGCCTGGGCCTGGGGAAAGGGTCTGGACTTCGGGGGGCGCCGTCCTGAGCCAATCCGGGCGCCGCACGTCTGGGGCAGGAGCTGGACCACAAGGAGAAGTCCACGCGGAGCCCCACCCTCGGACCCCAGGCCGTCCCAGGAATTCCTGGCGCGGGAACGTCGCGCGCTCCGCAGAAAAACCCTCGAGAAACCCCAGGGGCGGAAACAGGCGCGAGCAGCAGCCTGCTGCACGCGCCGTCCTGGCCCCAGGCGGGCTCGCGCCGTGGCGCGAACACTGACGCCGGAGGCTGGCGCAGGGTTGGTTCTGGGGCCGCTCTCTTCGGGAGCGGCCAAGAAGGGGGCGTCCAAGAGGGGGGGGGGCCAAATCATGGCCGGCGGCATGTGCGCGGCCCAGCGGGGGGGCCAGGGACGTAATGAAATAAAAGAAGGCGCCATGAAATCTGGGGAAAATCATGGCCCCCGCCATGAGATCCACCCCCCCCACCTAGTCATCACCCCCCTCTTTGTCGCCCCCGATCTCTCGGGGGCGCCAAGAGGGGGGCGTCCAGGAGGGGGGGGCCCAAAGCATGGCCTGCGGCACGTGCGCGGCCCAGGGGCGGGGCCAGGGACGCAGTGAAACAAGAAGCGGCGCCATGGAATCTGAGGAGATAGCATGGCCCACGCCGTGATATCCCACCCCCCCTAGTCATCACCCGGCTTCTGGGGGGTCGCCCGCCGGGCCCTGGGAGATCGTCAAGGAGCGGCCCGGGATGGAGAGGGGGCCCTGGGGAAAGGGCACCCCGTGTTGCAAACGTCCAGGCGTCGGATGTCTGGCATTCGTGCGGCAGCCTGCAGCATGCACCCTCCTGCCTGCCCCGCTCCCTCCTCCCTCCTATGCTGTGCGCCCATCGTGTATGTCGCTGTTGCGTACTATTGGCGCGCATTGTTCATGTTACGCATGTGTATCGAAATTGATAAGTTTGCATGTTATCGATGACGGTAAATCTACATACATGCATATATGCACATATGTGCGCGTGCGCAGACTTGGTGTATCTGCTCACTTTGTGGGAGTACGCACTCGGTCTGTTACTGGCACTTGCTAGTTCTGTGCGACATCGATGTATGTTACTGCAGTCTGTTATTTATTGGCGCTAGTTATGCGTATGTTTTATGTGCGCTGCTGATGCAGGTCACCGGCGTCTCATATTGATGAATGTTAGCCATGGGGGTACTTGGTGTATGGTCTTGACGTAACTGCGTGGTGCCAGATCTCGGTGTATGCTGTTGGTGTGTGTGTGTGATGTGTGTTGATACTAGCGGCCTAGATACGCAACTGGTTTTAGTTAATGGAACGTGCGCTGTGAATGATTGGTATCGGTGTTACGTGTTGGCGCACGTTGTGGAAACATGCTCTTACTGTGCACAAGTGCGACTGTGCTTGGTGTAAGCGTCTGGTGCTGGCCTTCCGCGTATGATCTGAGCGTGTGTAAGTTACACGTGTTGCTGTTGCATGTTGGTCCTGCGTCCTATCGACGGATATTCCCGCTGAGTGGTAACATGATCTCTTGCTGGTGTCTCGTAGTGGGGCATGATCTTGATGTGTGTGTGTGTCTAATTGGTGTAGCTGGTGACTGCCTTTGGAGTATGGTACGGGCTTGTGGCTGATGCATGTTATTGATGGGCGTCTTTGGTGTGTGTTCTTGAAGTGTGTTCTTGGTGTGCGCCCGTGATGCCTACATGTGACGTGTTCTCTTGGTGCCAGGTGATCATGTGTGTTGTTGATGTATGTTGCTGACGCCTGGGCTGGATGTGTGGTCTTGTATGTTGTTGTATGCTGCCAGTGGTTGCTGTCAGTGTATGCGTTCGATACCTGTTCATGGTGTCGCACAGGCATCGGTTACTACATGCATGTTGGATTTTATGTTGTTTGCGATGGATGCATGCTCCTGATGTGTGCCCTGGATGTCTGTGGACGGCATGACGTCGTGACGCCTGAATGGCGTGCCGCCTCCCTGGCGGGGTTGTCTTTTCTTGACATGTCCGACTCCGGAAGCCATGACCCCAGTCACGTTTTCACCTCTTGGGGGCGCATGTGTTACTTCCGCTGCTTTTCAAGTCACTGCGCCAAAGCACTCTCGATCGGACGCGTCGTGTGGGGTCAGATCGAAACCTGCCGAAAAATCGGCGCACGACATGCTTCTTCACACATCGTGGGGTGGACCCTACTGGGGCGCGCAAGGACACCAGGGTAGCCAAGACTCCGCACTCGCACTTGTTGGGCGCCCGAGTTATCCGGGGTAACTCGGGTCCGGGATAACTCGGGTTTGGATTCCCGAAGAAGGAACCCGAGTTATCCCTGACCCGAGCTACACCTGATGATTCGGGGTTCTGAACTTGGGGGGCGCAATGACGCTTCCATCCCTTGGGGGGCGCACTTGCTATCTCCGCCGCCCTCCGCCGAGCCTCCGCCGGCGCAGGCGGCCTCGTCCTATACTCCACGCGAACCCTCGGCCGCCTGCCGCCGAGGCAGAGATGGCAACCCCTTCGAGCCTCGAGGGCAAGGCCCTCGACGGCAGGCATTAGACGTCAGCTTATTCGAAAAAGACGGAACGCCAGGAAGAGATCGCAACTCCTTCGAGCCTCGAGGGCAAGGCCCTTGACAGAAGGCATTAGATATCAGCTTATTAGAAGAAGAAGGAAAAGTTGGCGCTCCGCGCGGATTTCTCGGATCCGCGCCGGACACCCCCCCTCCCTGGCGCGCAGAGCGCGCCAGGGGCGGCGCTGGAGGCGCCGCCAGGGGGGCCCCAGCGCGGATCCAAGAATTCTGCGCGGGGCGCCGAAGGTTCATGCTTGTGGCGTTGCTCTTCTTCGACTCTTTGGAAGGCCTCATGTGTCAGCTCATCATGTCGTCATGTGACCCTCAGGGACCTCTGTGGCCTGGCGGCCGCGCCATTCTGGGGAGGAGGAAAGGGGAAGGGTCCCAGGGACACACGACACAAATCCCAGGATTCCCCGTATCTTTCCATATCTTCTGGAGTTTCGTCTCGTCTTCCACCCACTTCCCATAGTTTCCCAAGTATTCCTGGGAGTCGACGATTACTAGTGTCTGTGTGTTCCTTCCCCTCCTGAAAGGAGGAAAGCGGATGAGGGGACGAACCACATCACTATTTTCTCTCCAGCTTGCCGCGAGTCTGCTACGGAGTGCTTGTGCTTGCACGGTGGTGCAGCGTCGAGGCGGGTCGGAAGCCCTGCTTGAAGCGAGGGGGGGTGGGGGGTGGGGGGCGGCAAGGAAGAGGTCACTCGCCGGCCTCGGTCTCTGGGGCCGGTGTGGGGCCGAGGGGCCCTCCTGCAAGGATCCAGGGCGGAAGCCTGGTCTCCGCAAGGGGGATTCGAGAGTTCTGGATGGGACCGTGGCGACGTACGGAGACAACGGCGTCGGAGGTCTGACATCGAGGCTCGAGGCATCGAGGCTCGATGGGTCGAGGCTCGAGAGGGCGAGGCTCGAGGGAGCGAGGCTCCGTCGAAAAAATCGCGGATCCGCGTTCTGGGGGCATGCTCCCTCGCCTGGAAATGGATCCGTGCTCCTGGGGCAATGAGACATCATGAACGATTGATGGGTCCCAGCTCCCGAGGCCTCGATCCCTCATAAAAGCGATGGGTGCGCCCTCCTGAGGCCAAGATCCTTTGAAGAAGCACTGGGTCTGCGCTCCCGAGGCCACGATTTCTCTCCATGACGTGCATCCTCGCCCAAGCCCGCCGACAGACCAGACAATCATCCAGCTAGCCAGCCAACAAGCCAGGCAACCAACCAATCGACTGGCCAACCAGACAACCCGCCTACCATCCGAGCTGAGAACCTGCCACCTGATGGGCAGATTGACCAACCACTCGAACCGGCCCATCCGCGCAGACACTCATCATAAGGAAAGGCCCACGGCAGGGCCGACACCCTTCGCAGGCGCACACGCGCATACAGGCGGGAACCGTTGCCTAGCGTGTCGCGACGGCGGCCCCAGCGAAACGCCGTGCTCTGCGAGCGCATCGCGTGCCGCCGCGGATCCGCCTGCGGGGAGGCTGGGGATCCACACAGCTCGGGACGCCGGCGCCTGGGACTCGGGAAGTCGTTGGCGTGCCGCGCGCCAACCGTCGGAGGCCCGCGCGAAGGCTTCCTCGGCCGGCGCTGGACCCGCCCGCCCCCCGCGCGCCCCTCTCCTGGGGCGCGGGGCGCGCCGCGGCGCTGGAGGCGACGCCCTTGGCCGTGGAGTTCTCAGGGGGGCCACATGCGAACCCTACCCCTCTCCCCCACCATTTCCGGAGAGGGGGAGGGTGGGGTTCACTTCGCTCGGGAGCTCCCGAGCGAAGTGACCCCCCCCCTCCCCCCTCAGAAGTCGCGGGGGGGTATGGGGGTAGGGTTCGCACGTGGGCCCCTGTAGTTCTGGGGGAGGAGGAGGAGGAGGAGGAGGAGGAGGAGGAGGAGGAGGAGGAGGAGGAGGAGGAGGAGGAGGAGGAGGAGGAGGCGGAGGAGGAGGGAGAGGAGGAGGAGGAGGAGGAGGAGGAGAGGAGGAGGAGGAGGAGGAGGAGGAGGAGGAGGAGGACGAGGAGAGGGGGGCCCGGCCCGGCGCGGACCCGGAGGACGCGCGCGGGCGCCCGCCGGCGCGTGAGGCCGCGTCGTCGGCTCGCGTCGCGGCCTCAGCCCGTCTCCAGAGCCCCGAGAGGGGGCGAGCCGCGGCGGCGGCCGCTCGGCGTCCGGCCTCCGCAGGACGCCTCCCCGGTGCCCCCCAACAAAAGGCCCCCCCCCCTTTTGGCCCGAGCTGCGTCCCGCCACGGCGAGGTGGAGTCTCCGGGCCCCCTCCCGTGGTCCAAACCCAGACCCCCCACGTCGTTTTTTTTTTTTTTCCTTTTTTTAAAATAAAAAAGAAGGAACTCAAAACGTCAACTCCCAGAGGTCTGGACCCCTTCCCCGGGACTGGTGTTGCATCCTGAGTCGTTTCTGGACGGTCCCGAGGCGCGGCGTCGTGCTTCTCCCACAACGCGAGGAGGAGGAGGCCTAAGAACGCACCCCATTCCCCGAGCGGCGGCAAAAGCCCTGGCGCCGAGGGGCCTCCCCCGAAGGCCCACAGCCCTTGCCTGACATCGCCGTCCCCAGAGGTGTGACCCCCTTGGCTCAGCGGGCGAAGAACGGTATAAAGTAAACTTTTTCGCTGTCGGGGGCGCCTGTCCCTGGGCGGCTGGAAAGTTTATACCCTTACGGTGCCACCGTAGGGGTATAAACTTTCCAGCCGCCCAGGGACAGGCGCCCCCGACAGCGAAAAAGTTTATGTTATACCGTTCTTCGCCCGCTGATTGGCCTTCGGGCCACGCGTGGGCTCTCGGGCGGCCGCTCGGGGCGCTCCAGGCCCCCCCGGAGCGCTCTCGGCGAGGCGCAGCTGCTGCCTCCCGAGGCCAGGCAGGGCGGCGAGCACCGCCGAGAAAGCGTCCGAACACCTCGAGCCTCGAATTTTCACCCCTCGCCCAGCGCCCCCTCTGGCGGGGGCTCCACCGACGGGCACTGACTACCTACCAGACCACCCCAACCCAACCCGAAGACCCGAATTTCGGGTTGGGGGGGTAAGGGTTCCACATGTGTTTTTCCAATGTTTCCCGACCCCTCCCCACCAGAAATCGAGGGCTAATCTGAGCCTTCGGGTTGGGTTGGGGTGGTTTGGTGCGTGGTGAGGCACTCTGGCCAGTGACCCGGCGAACCCGACCCGTCCCGATGGTGGGCCACCAGAAGGAGGCTCTTACAAGCGGCAACTTCCGGCTCAGAGTCCCAAAACAAAGCACCTGTCGGTGGGTGCCTGTTTTACGGAGCCGCTGATCCGCCTGCGCCTCGGCGCCGCCGGGCAACGGGCGCCGGTGCTGGATCGGCCCCGCGGCGGAGAGACGCTGAGGCGGCCCCGCTCGGTCCACGAGCGGCCGATCTCCGCCGGGAGGCCGCGGGGGGCGCTCCGGAGGGGGCCCGATGCGAGCGAGCGGGCCCGTCGCAGGCTGGAGCTGCCGGCCCCCCCCCCCCCGGCCTGGAGGGAACTGTGCGCGGGCGCGCGGAGCGGGCCGCGGCCCCTCCGACCCCAGACACATCCCCGTGGTCGGGGCTGCCGTGAAGAAGGAGGCGGGTCCAGATGGGAGGGGGCGGGGGGGGGGAGGGGGAGGTGTGAGGACGACGAGGACGACAAGGACAGGAGCCAGGACGAGGACGGCACCAAGGGGGGCGAATCGAGCACTTAGAGGAAGAGCGAGGGATCTGCAAAATCATTAGCATCAGGAGATGAGGAACATTGTTGCTCTCAGAGCCCATGCAGAAACAGTCAATATCAACGCAAAAGAAAGCACAACGACAATTCTGACACTGAGGCTGGGGCTTTCAGCCGTTGCCGGCGGTGCACCCCAAAAACGCCTGGCGCAAGACGTGTGAGCTGCCCAGCCCCCGGTCGCTGGGCGCTGTGGCCTGAACGACCAACTCAAGCCCCTCCCCTGAGATCCGACGTTGCAGAAAAACTGCAACATTACAAAACATTGCCACTGGAGCCCCGGACCCCATCTTTCTGCACAAAGTTTCGAGCCGCGTCGACCTGTGCGGGCCCCGGGGCCCGAAACGGAGCGAAAACGCCAGGCTCGAAACAATTGCAACGCCAGGATCTCAGGGTCAGTCGCGACTCGGCCCGAGCAGCCTGCAACCGCAGACTCGGTTGGAACCGTTGCCTGTCACAGGGGTGCGGATCTTCACGGTGTGTGGCGGGGCCGGCCGCGGCAGCCGACGCACCGACGCCCTCCCTTCCCGAGGGAGAGGGAGGAAGAAGGACGGGGCCTGACTGCACCTGGCACGGGGGACGGGACTACCGAGGGAAGCGGGCCCTGGCCTCCCGGGCTTCCCCTGGGTCTCGGGCGTTGCTACATGGGGGGCGGTCGATGGGGAGGGGGAAGGCGTGCACCTTTCGTGCCCCTGTTGGACCCCAGGGGTCCGTCTTGGGCCTCTTCAGGGCACAAGACATGTGCTTTTCTGCTCCCCCCCCATTGATCGCCCACCCCCATTGCGCAACGCCCGAATCTCCGCCTCGCCGACGGCCCCGGGGCCCTGGAAGGGCCCTGGGGAGGCTGGAGGCGGCACCGAGCCTGCAGGACCTCCTGAGCGCATTTCCTATGGCCATGCAAATGCGCGCGCGGGTATCAAGCTGCCACAGGTCGGCGGCGCTCGAAAGGGCGAAGGCGAGGGTCGCCGTGTGGGGCCGCTCCGTGGCGATAGATCCGACCGAAACTGGCACGTCCCCTGTGCAATAATACCGAGCATTGTTTCACCGATATCTATCCCCTCTGGCGTGGCCCTGGGCCCCACTGGCCGATTCTCCGCCCTAGATGGGGACATAATTAGGCTGTTCCCTTAGGGCTTCGAGGGGGTGATCCCCAACTGGGGAGCGATGGGGATGGGGATCAGTTAAACGATACGGATAAATACGACGCCGACGCCGCCATCGCGAAGACGAAGGGCGTCGACGGTCACCTCCATCCCAAACCCATGCGGCCAATGTCGGAATCAATTCGGGGACCGAGCTCTATATACACCGACGCTTTTTTCTGGCCCTGCACTGAAACTCGCGCAAGAACGCAAATCCCGGTGTATACGGGATGTTAGCGTGTACGTGCTTCGCCATTTCCCCAGGGAAAGCGGGGAAACAAATGTTCACCACACCACCCCGACGTCGTCCGTGTCCCTCAGAAAATCCAGGGATTGAGAAACAGCACGCCGCTGGTAATGTAGATGCTCCAGTTTCCGATCCATCTTACTGACGGGGCCCTGGGACACACAAATGAATAACCACAACTAACAGGATCCCCTGCATTTTCCCAGATATTCTGGGTTTTCTCTTATACTCCCATCTTTCCCATATCTTCAACTATCTTCACATATATTTTTCTACATAAACACAACTAACAGGCCCCCCCCACTTCCCGTATCTCCCCATACTTTCTGGGACATCGACGATGAATTGTGCCTGTGTTTTTCTCTCCTCCTGAAATGTAGATGTTCCAGCTTCGATCAGTCCTACCCCCCAAAATGACTACCTACCAAACCACCCCAACCCAACCCGAGGACCCGAATTTGACCCGAATTCCAGGTTGGGGGCGGTACGGGTTCCACGTGTTTTTCCAACGTTCCCCGACACCCCCCCCACTGGAAGTCGAGGATACCTTTGGACCTTCGGGTTGGGTTGGGGTGATCTGGTGGGTGGTGACAATCTTACCCCCCCCAAAAAACATGAGATCTCTTGCGGAGGCGAGTTTCAACCTGCGCGGCCTTCTGACACAGGGCTGGGATCGGGAGAAATCGCTCCATGAGCGGCGTTCCGGAGCGCTCCCAGAGCGTCCAAGGAACGCTCTGGAGCGGCCGCGGCGCCCAACACGTCCTCCAAACCCGCCGATCCTCCGAGATTCCGAGTTATCCCGATCCGATTTTGTCCCGGTCTTCGCGTCGTTTTGCCTTCCCCCCCGCCTGCCGCCCGGCGCTCCGACGGCGGCGGAGAGGCCGCCCTCCTCCGATTCGGTGCCCGCTGGCTTTTTTCCGCCGCCCTGCCGTCGCCGGGCATAGCCGCCGCGCGAAGACGAGGCGCCGGCCCTGCGCTCCCTGGGAAGGCGGGGGGGGGCCCCTTCTGAATGCGGGATGACGATTAGTATAAAACATGGGAGGGAACGATTTTTAAAAAAGTTTTCTGTTATTTCTGCATCATTTTTAGGGGGCCAGATGTGAACCTTACCCCTACCTCCCACGATTTCTGAGGGGGAGGGTGGGGTTCACTTCGTTCGGGAGCTCCCGAGCAAAGTGAACCCCACCCTCCCCCTCAGAAATCGTGGAGGGTAGGGGTAGGGTTCGCATCTGGCCCCTTGATTTTCTGACTGGAGGAAAACGATTCAAAAGAATAGTTTTCCAGCCCGCGGCCGGTCTTTTCTAATCGTCATCCCGGGCGCCGCCGCGTGAACACGACCCCCAGTCATTTATTAATCGTCATCCTCCATTACCAGCCTGGAACATATCCCTATCCCTATGCTGGGCACCTCCTCATCACGATGCCAATCTTAAGGGTTCCCTTATTTTTTTTGAAGGAAGATCCCTAAGATTGTCATCGCCTTTTGGCGTGTCAATCTTCGGGATAGGGATCCGTTCGAGGCTGGTAACCTTCGGGAGCGCCCAGGGAGATCTTGGACGAAAAAAAAAGGATACCCCAAAAAATGCTCAAAAGAGGCCCAAAAAGACTACAAAATAGTCCCCAGACTATGTTTTGACTATTTTCGAAGATTCCCCCTGTAGAGGGACAGGCCCGACTTAAGCTCAGTGTACAGCTGCCCCACCGTGCTGAAGCCTCGCCGCAAGCCGCCTCCGATGAGGGCCTGCGCTACGAACGCCGCGCGCCAGTCCGCCGGCACGCGACGGCGCCGGCCCAGAACCCGGTCTGTGCCCCCTCGGCGGAGTTGTTACTGGGCTGGAGGACGCATAGCTTAGGGCGGTGGGCGTGGTACTCGAACGACTCGCACAAGCGGTTCGCACCGCACGCCGCCGCGCACTCAGCCATGGAGCCGGTGTTCAGCCTCTGCAGAATGCCATCCTCGGCATGATCCGAAGAGCTGCCCAACTGCTCGTACCCTTCGGGGCACGCCTGAGCATGGTCTACACAAGGCTGCCGGTGCTTATCCGGCCTACCGGGAATGTAGTACCAGAGCAGCTCGGCGAAAATGCCCGCCACGGGATACACTTCAGAGTCCAGGGTGCCAAGCAATTTCTCGTAGAACCCCCGGGGCCGCTGCCGGATCCTCTCTCGGGACAGCGCGAAGCGCGCCCCCTGCGAGTAGAATAGATTCCTCTCGCTGCCCGCGCCTAACGTGTCGATGTACGCCAGCAGGGCCTGATTGACGGGGAGGCCGCCCAGCCAGAGCTGCGACTCTTTCGACTTCAGTCTCGGGCACGTGGTGTTGAGGCGCTTGGGCTTTCCTTGCTCGCGCATGTCCACGTAGTAGTTGCCCGCAAAGCACATGCGGACTGTCTCGAACTCCAATCCTTGCCGAGGGGGCTTCCAGTGCCCGTTGAAGACGAACCGCGCGCCCTGGCTGTCGCCGCCGCTGCCGGAGAAGGGCCCTCCGCCCAGGACGTAGTCGTGGAACGTGACCCCCGGGTAGACGTGGCCGTTCTCGCGGTCGCCCGCGGCGCCCGACCAGCCGACAGTGGGCGCCTGCGCCTGGGTGAAGACGGTCCAGTCCGCAAGCTTGTCGTAGTTCTCGATGATGTGGTGCAGGAAGGTGTGGGCCTCGCGGCCCACATTCGGCAGCTGCCTGCAGTTGCGCGGGGTCCACGGGTACCCCCCGTGGTAATCCCGATAACCCTTGCAGTAGGGCGTGATGATGGCGTCGTACATCTTGCTCCACCCGACGGACTCGTTGTAGTGCGAGAGGACGATCTCGACCCTGTTCTTGCCGATGGACCCGGCCTGGATCCCCCGCAGCATCTCCCGCTGCGAGTCCGACAGCATCTCGACCTCCTCCTGCAGCAGGGTCGACGCCCCCTCGTACCTCCCGTTCTTCTCCGGGACCCCGCCACCTTCCGAGATCCCCTGAGGCTCGCTCGCCCGATGCCAGAAGAAGAAGCATCGGCACAAGCACCACTTGTGGCAGGCCCACGCGGATCTCTCGGGTGGGCGCTGTGGCGGCTCCCCCCCCCCCCGCCTCGCCTTCTTCGCGCGCGCCGCGCGCCGGGGCTGGCCCTGCGGGCGCCGCCCACAGGCGCGCCGAGAGCACCGCCCCGAGAAATCCGCACGGACCTCCCGACGCCCGGGCTCGTGCCGGCGCCTCTCCTTCGGGGTGCACCGCGCCGCGCGGGGCCTCGTCCTCCGCCGCGCCGCGCGGCCCGCCGCCCGCCGAGCCCGCCGCCCGCCGCAGCGCCGCGCGCAGGTCGGCGACGGGCCTGCCCTGGGCCTCGAGGGAGGCCCGCGCCGCGCGGAGCGCGCCCCGCAGCGGGCCAAAGGGGTCCCCCGGGCCCTCGAGACCGGGCGGGCCGCCCGCGTCGCCGTGGGCGTGCAGGGCGAGCGCCGCGCGGAGCCCGAGGTGGAGGAGCAGGGCGCCCGGCAGGGCTCGCGGCCGCGGCGCCATGCCGGGAAGGGCCCGGGGCACGGCGGCGTCACGGCCTCGGAGACGCGGAGGACCGGGGGAGCTCGCCCGGCGAGCGTCGCGCCGGGCGGCGGAAGAGCGGAGTGTGCATTAGGACGGCCGGAGCCGAGCCGGCTTCGGGCGGCGGGGCCACGGCAGGAGGGGCGCAGATCCGGCGGGATGCCCCCACCTCCAGCACGTAACACGCGGACCTGTGTCGGAGGAGTCGCGTGGCATCGGCCTGCGGGCGGAGCAAGAGGATACCCGACGAAGCGAAAGGAGACCCGTGGCAACGATGCTGCATGGCCGCGGGAGGGGTGGCAATGAAGAGTCTTCAACGAAGCGATGCGAACCCACCAGCCCTCTTGGCGCTCTGTGCGCAGATGTTACGTGCAGGCTCTTCCAAGACGGTGCCTTCCTCACCTGGGAATGATCAGATCAAGGGGCCCAGGAACACACACACACACACACACACATCAATACACAGACAAATCCCCGGATTCCTCATACTTTCTCCTATGTTTCCTTGATTGTCATCTTCCCCCCCACATCCCAGATTCTCCCATATCTGTATAACTCGACATTAACTTGTGCCTGTGTGCCTTTTTTCCGCTCCTAATCCATCATGGGTGGAAGGATCCGACACTCACTAAGATCCCACCAGCATGCGAGCCGTAGCCCCTGACCCAGGCCGGAGGAAAGCAAGCCTCTGACGGCCGCGCCCGGCCGCCTTCGCGCGCGGGCGCGCGCAAGGCGGCGGCGCTGCAGCGCAGAGAGGAGACGAGAAGAAAGGGGGAAGGACCCTGACCTTCCAGGAGGGCTAAAATATAGCACCCGACCTAAAAACCGGTCCCAGAGCTATTCTACGTCTTGGTGTTAGGCTGTTTCGTCGAGCCTTTTAGGCTTTTAGGCCTCCAGTGCTAAAAAACAGCTCTCTGGAAGGTCAGGGGAGGAGATAGAGGAAGAGGACCGACGGGGGGAGACGACCGCTGCGCACCCACGCCGCACACGCGTCGACGCCCGCCCTGCGCCTCGCAGGGCGGCGAGGCTCCTGCGGCGAGGCGGGGCCGCGCCTGGCCGCCCGCGGCGCGGAGGACGAGCCGCTGCGGCGCAGAAAGCGCTCCCGGAGTGCGCTTCTCTTTGGCGCCCTGCCGGCGTCCCCGTCGGGGCCCTCGTCGGGCCAGCTGCGCTTCCTGGGCACCTCTTTCGGGCCGGGCGAAAGGGGGGGATTGGGAAAGGGGGGGTTACGAAATTTGCTGCATGCAGCTGGTTTCGGCCTCATCGAGGGGCCCATTCCTCGATACATAGCCGCCTCCGGCGCCGGGAGGCGCTGGGAAAATCAGCTACGTGAGCTGATTCTCAAACCCCCCCTTTGCTATCCCCCCCTTTCGCCCGACCCGACTCTTGGGGCTCTCCTGGGGTGCGCTTGGAAGCAATCTGGGCCCTCTGCTCCACGTCCCTTCTTCAGCGGCCCCAGGGGCTGGTATGTTAAAGCGCCTGGGCACCTCTTGGGGCTCTCCTGGGGTGCTCTTGGAAGCAATCTGGGCCCTCTGCTCCACGTCCCTTCTTCAGCGGCCCCCGGGGCTGGTATATATTCAAGCGCCCTTTTCAGGAGGGGCGGGGGCCGGAATATCAAGGCGGTCTCGCGTGATCGAAGCGAAAGGGGGGCCGGAGAATTAAGGCGCTTTTTGAATGGCAATTTTAGGCAAGAGGTTTGAAACTGACCTTCAGAATATCCCCAAATAGCATCAACAGATGATTCAAGACCGCACGCGACGGCGATCATGATGACGGTGGTGATCGCAATTGTGAACGTGACGATGATGACACTGGTGATAATGATGATACAGATCTGGCGACTGTACCACAGCATCACATGCACGATCATGGTGTTCATCATATTGATCATTATTGTTGTCGACATCGCAAGCCGACAGAGTTCTGATCACCAAAGCAGTCATCGTTGTGTAACCGCAACCCCATCATGTCCACCAGCGTAACTACAACACTCAACTTTCCCAGAGGGGGGGCCGGAATATTAAGACGCCTCCCGTGGAGGGGAGGGGTCGGAGTATTAGTGTGCCGAAGCAGGGGGGGCGGGATTTTAGGGTGGGGGGCGTGTAATAAGGCACATGGAGTAAGTGGCCCCTCTGGGGGGTCTTCTTGCGCTATCTTGGAGTCATCCTGAGGCCTTCGAGACCCACGGGACACCGAAGAGGAGAGAACGCGAACACCAGGAAAGAGCTCCTGATGCCCCAGAGACCCACGGTACACCGAAGAGGAGAGAACGCGAACACGAGGAAGGGGCGCCAGAGAAGCCTCTAGTGGCCCCTCTGGAGAGCCTTCTCGGGCCACCTTCGAGGCATCCTGAGGCCTCAGAGACTCACGGGGAGCCGAAGAGGAGAGAGCGCGAACAAAAAAGGAAAGAGTGCCAGAGAAAAAAGATGCGGAGGAGGGGAGGAGTCCAGACCCAGTCGTCCGAGGTCTTGATCTTTCTGCTACGGTAGAGGCCTCCTAGATGGGGTCCGAGTCATGGCGTCCAAGGATCGCGCCGCATCGTCAATGCATCGCCGATGTATCGGCGATGCATCGGCGATGCATTGGCGACGTCGGCGACGCATCCGCGACGTCGGCAGAAAGAACCTCGTGCTCCGCATCGAGCCGCATCGCCGATGCACCGGTGATGCTGCGCGATCCTCCAATCGGGGAGACGTAAGACTCGGGTACAGGGTACTCGGGCTGGCATGACGAGAGCCATCATCAAAATGACGAGACCCAATCTGAAATTTGACGAGGGCTCCCCCTGCAAACATCCCACGACAACCTGACCTTCAAAATCCAGGACGCGCTCGTCAACAAAGCTTCGGCAAACCCGAGTTCCTGCTTACTCGAGTCTCACGTTTCCCCGCTCCAACCTCATCCACTCAGACCCCATCTGGGAGGCCCTGATGCGCCCCCCACGGAAGTCCTGGCCCTTTCCCCAGGGCCGGCTTTCCACCCCGAGCCGTGCTTCGAGGGCCCGCGGAGGCCCTCGCGAGGGCTCCTACCGAGGCCGACGCAGCCAAGAACGAGGCGTCGCGGCGTCTTCACGGCGCGACGGGGTCTGGGGGGGGGGCGGGGGGCCCGGGGGAGGCGAGGAGGAGCGAGGAGGCGCAGAAAGACGGTCGGACCCAGGCCGGGAGAGCATCCCTCGAGGAGCATAATGGGGCCCTCCGCCGGCCCAACACGGAACCGAGCATCCAAGGGCAGCATCCCCAGGATGCACGAGAGCTTCTCTCGTCGGCGGCGAGGCAGATGCGGTCCGCACCAGCGTGGTGCCAATCGGGGCAGCCGATGGCAAACTGTCGGGCGTGCAAGAGAGGGAGGCGAGGATGCACAAGAACATCCAGCGAGCACGAAGAACACCGGGGTACCCTCCCCGAACCAACCTCGATCTTCTGCCTCGGCCCGACTTAGCTGTGCGGAGGCAGGTGAGGGCGCGCGTGTGCCCGAGCCCGCGTGGGCGAGGTGCGCTGTAGGCCGCGGCCCCGAAAAAAAACCGTCGGTGGCAACTCATGGATCGACGCTAATCGATGCCAGTCGACGCTCATCGGCGCTACATGGACGCTAAATCGACGCTCGTCGGCGCTAGCCGACGCTAATTCGGCGTTATCTTATCGACTCCCAAACGCTACTCGGCGCTACTCGACGCTAACGACGGAAGTAAGAGGGTATACCAAGCTCCAATGATTTGCTACCGAAGAAGCCCTGCCGGGCCCTGGCAGCGGACAGCGGACGCCGGCCTGCACCATGTTTTGACTCCCTGCTAGACAACCCCAACCCAACTCGAAGACCAGAATTTCGCCCGAGTTTCGGGTTGGGGGGGTACGGGCTTCATATGTTTTTTTGTTCCCCGACCCCCCCAAAATGGAAATTGGAGGGCAGATCGGGGCCTTCGGGTTGGGTTGGGGTGGTTTGATCGGCGGGAAAATGTCTTGCTTGGAGGGAGAACATCTAGGAGCGGGCCGCAAAGAGTCACGCAACTATGGCCCCTCGCCAACAGCGCGCTGTCCGCAGAGAGCATGTTCCCCCCCCCGCAGCAGTTTGTCCTGCGAGCGTGGCCGACAGCTTGCAACGGAAGCAGTAAAGGGGCCCTGGGACAAACAAATAAATACACACAAATAGAATGAATCCCCATATTTTCCAATATTTTCTGGGTTTCTGTCTCCCCCCCACTTCTCATATTTTCCCATATTTTCCTGGGAATCGACGATTCATTGTGTCTGTGTGTGTTTTCCCCTCCTGAAGCAGGCAAGCTGAGCAAGCAACTGCCATCTGGGGACTCGCAGAAGTACCCACGCCGCTGCTCCACGGCCCTCTCCGGGGGTGAGTTTTCTGCCCAGAAGTCCGTGGCGAATCCGGCGGCGGCGTCGATGGGCCTCCCAGGAGGCCGAAGAAGGGGGACAAAGAGGGAAAGGCAGCGGCATGGCTACTCCAGATTTCGTAAGGAAAGGGAGGGGGTCTGGACCCTCCAAGACAAGCCATTTCAGACCTCCCCCGTGGGAGAACCCTCCAAAACATCGTCCCCAGACCCCCCAGGCCCTCCAAGATAGCCTGGAAGAGACCCCCCCCGAAATGAGACCCCCCTCCCTTTATTACGAAATCTGGAGTACACGCCCGTCGGAAGAAGTAGGTAGAAGCATGACGTAGGAAGGCGGATCGAGTAGCTTGGGTTCGGGCCCGCCCAAGGAATAACAAACCACAGCCAGACCTCGGGCCCGCCCAAGGAATAACAAACCACAGCCAAACCTTATCGATTCTTGAAGTAGGAAGGCGCTGGAAGTAGATTCACCGACATGCGACGTCCTGATTTTTTTAACGCGGGGTCCTTGGAAGTCCCGACCCTGTTCCCAGGACCCATTTTTCGTCCTGGGTCGCTTCATGACGGTCCCGATGCCCGGCGAGGACCCTCCCAGGCGGAAAACGGCCAACAAAACCTCCGTCCAGATTTTTGTTTTCCGACGCGATCATGTCTGGGCTGGGCTCTGGGAGTCCAGAAATACCGACTTTCAACGACCGTTGCGTACCCTGCCCTCCGTTGAACCTCGGCCAGCGCCGTGCACCGCGCGGGGCGGAGGCGGGGCAGGTGCCTCCGCCTCCGCATTAAGCAGGGACCGACCGTCCAGGAATTCCTGTAGGCCTACCACGGAGTGCTCTTAGAGCCCCCCAGACAAGAACAACAGCAGTGTTCTCAGAACACGAGCCCGAGGTTAAAAACAGGACAGCCTCGGCCAGAAGTGTTCCAAGCACAGAGCGCTCTTGGAACACTCGTTGGTGGGCCTATGGGCGAGCCAGGACGCTCCGCCCGGGCGGCGCGCACAAGGGGGTATGGGGGAGGGGGGGAGGCTTCTCAGAGGGAGGCTGCTTCTTAGAAGGCGTGGGCCCTACATCCACAGACAAGGCCCGCGCCCTCCTCCTCCTCCTCCTCCTCCTCCTCCTCCTCCTCCTCGCTCCTCGCTCCTCGCTCCTCGCTCCTCGCTCGCTCCTCCTCCTCCTCCTCCTCGTCCTCCTCCTCCTCCTCCTCCTCCTCTAAGAAGCAGGGGTGCCTCTAAGAAGCCTCCCCCCTCCCCCTGCCCCCCCTCTGCGCGTGGCCGATCGCCGCCGCTTGCGGCCGCCGCCCGCCCGCATCTGGCCTGTGCCCACCGAAGGAGGAGGAGGAGGCGGAGGAGGAGGAGGAAGCGGAAGAGGAGGAGGAGGAGGAGGAGGAGGTGGAGGAGGAGGAGGAGGAGGAAGAGGAAAGTGGAGGAGGAGGAGGACGAGGAGGTGGAGGTGGAGGTGGAGGAGGAGGGAGGAGGAGGAGGAGGAGGAGGAGGAGGAGGAGGAGGGACGAATAGGAGGAGGAGGGATCCGCGCCGTGCCCCCCGTGCGGGGCGGCGGCGGGGTGAGGCGCCTCCCTCGCCGCCGCGCGGGGCTCCGGGGTCGCGGGCGCCTCCATGGGCCGCCGCCGCGACACGCACCGCGGCCCGCCGCCCGCCGCTGGGAGGCGCGCGCCGTCGGCGGCGGGCGCCGCGTCGGCGCGTCGGCGACGACGACGACGACGTCGACGACGACGCTGATGACGCTGACGACGACGACGACGACGACGACCTCGACGACGACGACGACGACCTCGACGACGACGACGATCTCGGCGATGGTCTCGGCGACAGTCTCGGCGACCCCGAAGATCTCGGCAACGACCTCGACGACGGCCTCGACGACCCCGACGATCTCGACGACCCCGGCGACTTCGGCGACCACGAAGACCCCGACGACGGTATCGACGACCCCGGCGATCTCAAAGACCAGGCCGGCCGCTGTTTTGAGATTGTGTGTGCGGTTGTCCTTGATGTCGGTTGACTCAGCAGTGTCATGCTGTTGAGCTCGTGCCTGAGTGTTGCCTGGTCTTTCGGATTACTTGGGCCGACGTTGGTCCAGTATCGGTGCTGCGTGTGTGGTGTGCGCCATGCAGTTGTAGGTCTGCTCGGTAGCTCTCCCTCCGCCTCCTCCTCCTCCTCCTCCTCCTCCTCCTCCTCCTCCTCCTGGTTCTTTACCGATCTACTCAACCAGGGCAAGGAACGTGCACCCCACGCGTAGCAGAGAGAGAGAGAGAGAAGCGTCAAAATACTGACAGCGCGGAGCGTCAAAGTACTTCCAGTACGACCAACAAGCGGCGCCAACACCCTGGACACCAGCGACCTCTGGGGCCGAAACCCAAACGAGCTAGGTCCGCCATCCTCCTCCCTAGCGCAAGGCCTGCGGCTGACGAACACTGTTTCCCTCCTCCTCCTCCTCCTCCTCCTCCTCCTCCTCCCTTATCTCTCTCCTCCTCCTCCTCCTCCTCCTCCTACTCCTCCTCCTCCTCCTCCTCCTCCTCTTCCTCCTCCTCACCCTCATTCTTCTTCGTGCGAGACAACGGCAAAAAGACCATGGACACTGTCCGGCCGGCAAATTGGCCAAACGCAAAGCGACAACCAATGCTTGTGATAACCGCTACCGCGACTCTGCCGTCTAGCCCAGCGGGTCCCGACAGTCCGAATCTTGGCCGCCAAGTTGGTCGGCAACTTCTCGCTCCCTTTCGCCTCCTCCTCCTCCTGCCCATCCCTCCTTATTCCGCCCCTCTCCTCTTCCTCATCCCCCCTCCCTCGTCGTCCTCCTCCTCCTCCTCCTCGTCCTCATCCCTCGTCGTCCTGGTCATGGTCCTGGTCATGGTTCTGGTCCTGGTCCTGGTCCTGGTCCTGGTCCTGGTCCTCCTCTTCCTCTTCTTCCTCCTCTTCCTCCTCCTCCTCTTCCTCCTCCTCCTCCTCAAGCTCCTCGTCCTCCTCGCTCCTCCTCCTCCTCCTCCGCCTCCTCCTCCTCCTCCTCCTCCTCCTCCTCCTCTCCTCCCCTCCTCCTCCTCCTCCTCCTCCTCCTCCTCCTCCTCCCCCCTCCTCCTCCTCCTCCTCTCCTCCTCCTCCTCCTCCTCCTCCTCCTCCTCCTCCTCCTCCTCCTCCTCCTCCCTCCTTCTCCTCTTCCTCCCTCCTCCATCCTTCTCCTCCTCCACCTCCTCCTCCTCCTCCTCCTCCAACTTCTTCTCCTCCTCCTCCTCCGCCTCCTCCTCCTCCTCGTCAGCAGCAGAAGCATTATCTTCTTCATCATCATCATCATCATCATCAGCATCATCATCATCACATCATCGTCATCATCATGATCATCGTCATGATCATCATCATGATCATCATCATGATCATCATGATCATGATCATGTCATCATCATCATCATCATCATCATCATCATCATCATCATCATCATCATCATCATCATCATCATCATCATCAGCATCATCATCATCATCATCATCATCATCATCATCATCATCATCATCATCATCATCATCATCATCAGCATCAGCATCATCATCATCATCCTCCCTGCGGCCTCCCTCCTCCGCACCTTCTCCTCGCTCCGCCCTGCCTCCCCCTCGCAGGGCGCGGCGGCGGCTCTGGAGAAGCCGCGGCGGCGCCACGCTTCCACGCGGATGGCACGCCCGCGCGCGCGGGCCGCCGTGGGGGGCGTGGTTGGCGGGGGGGGGCTCTCGCCCTGGTTGTCGCGCAAGGGCGCTCCGTCGGACTCCAGCTGCTGGGCGTCGAAGAGGATGTAGTCCTAGGGAGACATGGGTGACGACGAAGACGGGGAGGAGGAGCAGGAGGAAGGCGGGCAGGAGGAGAGGAGCGGGACCGAGCTGGAGGAGCAGAACAACCACCGATCCGGAAGATCTCGGGGGCGCAGCCGCCGCCGTGGGCCTCGGGGCGGAACAAACAACGGCGCGGGAGGGACAGCCGGTCCCCATCGGCAGCGGTCGAGACCCTTGTGGGGGCCCACGCTGCGCACAGACATGCGAGACGCCGGATGCCTCTGGGTGTCAAGCATTCTGAGAAGAAGAAAAATGAAGGGGCCCCAGGACACACAAATAAATGCACACAAATTTAAAAAAATCAAAACTCCCCAATCAGAGCTTGCTTCTGTAGGGGTCCTAGCGGATATAAAGCTGAAGTGAGGTGAGCGGCAAATTTCGGTGGCCGGGGCCGGGTGCCCGGGTGCCCGGGGGTGCCCGGGTGGCCGATTTCGGTGCACAGGCCCGGGTGCCCGGGTGCCCGGGTGCCCGGGGGTGCCCGGGCGCCCGGGGGTGCCCGGGTGCCCGGGGGTGCCCAATAGCCCAATAGCCCAGTAGCCCTATAGACCTATAGCCCTGTAGCCGTATCGGAGGTTGGGGGGTGAGATCGAAGTGGAACGGAGAGCCCCCCTACAGGGAAATCGATTTCGGTTTCGTGTTCGTGCGTGCCGTGCGGGCGAGGCGAAGCTGCGTGGGCGGGCGAGAGAAAGTCTCCTGTGGCTGAGGCGCGGCCGGACCAAATGACTCCCCTTCCGGGCGGCCGGGGGCCCGCGGTGTCCCGCCGGTGTCCCGCTGGTGTCCCGTGTGGCTGCGGCGCGGCCGGACCAAATGACTCCCTTCCGGGCGGCCGGGGGCCCGCGGTGTCCCGCCGGTGTTCCGCGGTGTCCCGCGGTGTCCCGCGGTGTCCCGCGGTGTCCCGCGGTGTCCCGCCGGTGTCCCGCGGTGTCCCGCGAGGATGATGATGAGATGATGATGATGATGCTGATGATGATGTGATGATGATGATGATGATGGTGTCCCGATGGAGATGATGATGATGTTGATGATGGTGTCGATGATGATGACAGTGTCCCGATGATGAGGATGATGACGCTCATGATAATTATGTTGATGATGATGACGATGATGGTGTCCCGATGATGATAATGATTCCGATGATGTTGGTGATGATGATGTTGATGGAAATGGTGTCCCGGCGATAACGATGTTGATGCTGATGATGTTGATGGTGATTATGGTGTCCCGATGATGATGATGGTGATGATGATGATGATGATGATAATGATGATGATGGTTATGCTGATGGTGTCCCGATGATGATAATAATGATGATGACGATGTTGATGATAATGTTGCCCATGATGATTATGGTGCCCCAATGATGATGAGGTTGTTGATGATGATGTCGATGATGATGGTGCGATGATCATGATGGCGATGGTAACCCGAGGATGATGACGATGTTGATGATAATGTTGATGATGAGAACGATGGTGATCATGATGGTCTCCCGATTATGATGATGATTCTGGTGATGCTGTTGATGATGATGACGATGACTGTGTCCCGATGATGATGATGATGATGTTGATGATGAGGTGATGATGGTTCTGGGGGGGGGGAACCAACGTCTCACTCGATCGGTCTCACTATCGATCTCAGTATCGATCTCACTATCGGTCTCGCTCGATCGATCTCACTCGATCGATCTCACAATCGATCTCACTCGATCTATCTCATTCGATCGATCTCACAATTGATCTCACAATCGATCTCACAATCGATCACACAATCGATCTCACATTCGGTCTCAATATCAATCTCACTATCGATATCACAATCGCTCTCACAATCAACGTCATCATCATCATCATCATCAACATCCTCAACATAAACATCATCACCAACATCGTCATCATCATGAGGGCACCGTCATCATCATCATCATAAACATCATCATCAACGTCAGCAGCAATATCGGGACAACATCATCATCATCACCATCATCATCTCATCATCAACATCATCATCATCGGATCACAATCATCGTCATCATCACCAGCAGCATCATCATAATCATCATCATAATCGGGAGACCATCATGATCACCATCGTTCTCATCATCAACATTATCATCAACATCGTCATCATCGTCGGGACACCATCGTCATCATGATCATCGCACCATCATCATCGACATCACCATCATCAACAACATCATCACCATTGGGGCACCATCATCATCATGAGCAACAACATCATCAACATCGTCATTCTCATTATTATCATCATCGGGACACCATCAGCATAACCATCATCATCATCACCATCATCATCATCATCGGGACACCATAATCATCATCAACATCAACATCATCATCATCAACATCATATTCGCCGGGACACCATTTCCATCAACATCATCATCGGAATCATCATCGGAATCATCATCATCATCATCATCATCATCATCATCATCATCGGGACACCATCATCGTCATCATCATCAACATAATCATCATGAGCATCATCATCCTCAACATCGGGACGCTATCATCATCATCGACACCATCATCAACATCATCATCTTCATCGGGACACCATCATCATCATCATCATCATCATCATCATCATCATCATCATCATCATCATCATCATCATCATCATCTCATTATCATCCTCGCGGGACACCGCGGGACACCGGCGGGACACCGCAGGACACCGCGGGACACCGCGGGACACCGGCGGGACACCGCGGGCCCCCGGCCGCCCGGAAGGGAGTTATTTGGTCCGGCCGCGCCTCAGCCACACGGGACACCAGCGGGACACCGGCGGGACACCGCGGGCCCCCAGCCGCCCGGAAGGGAGTCATTTGGTCCGGCCGCGCCTCAGCCACAGGAGACCTTCTCTCGCCCGCCCACGCAGCTTCGCCTCGCCCGCACGGCACGCACGAACACGAAACCGAAATCGATTTCCCGGTAGGGGGGCTCTCCGTTCCACTTCGATCTCACCCCCCAACGTCCGATAGCCTTGTATCCCTATAGCCCTAATCGGACGTTGGGGGGTGAGATCGAAGTGGAACGGAGAACCCCCCCTACCGGGAAATCGATTTCGGTTTCGTGTTCGTGCGTGCCGTGCGGGCGAGGCGAAGCTGCGTGGGCGGGCGAGAGAAAGTCTTCTGTGGCTGAGGCGCGGCCGGACCAAATGACTCCCTTCCGGGCGGCTGGGGGCCCGCGGTGTCCCGCCGGTGTCCCGCGGTGTCCCGCGGTGTCCCGCGGTGTCCCGCCGGTGTCCCGCGGTGTCCCGCGAGGATGAAGATGAGATGTTGATGATGATGATGATGATGATGATGATGATGAGATGATCGTGATGGTGTCTCGATGAAGATGATGATGTTGATGATGGTGTCAATGATGATGGTAGTGTCCCGATGATGAGGATGATGATGCTCATGATGATTATGTTGATGATGATGATGATGAGATGAAGATAGTGTCTCGATGAAGATGATGATGTTGATGATGGTGTCGATGATGATGATAGTGTCCCGATGATGTGGATGATGATGCTCATGCTGAATATGTTGATGATGATGACGATGATGGTGTCCCGATGATGATGATGATGATGATGATGATTCCGATGATGTTGGTGATGATGATGTTGATGGAAATGGTGTCCCGGCGATAATGATGTTGGTGATGATTAAGGTGTCCCGATGATGATGATGGTGATGATGATGATGGTTATGCTGATGGTGTCTCGATGATGGTGATAATGATAAGGACGATGTTGATGATGATGTTGCTCATGGTGATGATGGTGCCCCAATGATGATGTTGTTGGTGATGATGATGTCGATGATGATGATGCGATGATCATGATGATGATGGTGTCCCGAGGATGATGACGATGTTGATGATGTGGATGATGAGAACGGTGGTGATCATGATGGTGTCCCGATTATGATGATGATTATGATGATGCTGCTGATGATGATGACGATGACTGTGTCCCGATGATGATGATGATGATGCTGATGATGAGATGATGATGGTGATGATGATGATGATGATGATGATGATGTTGTCCCGACGATGATGCTGACGTTGATGCTGATGTTTTTGATGATGATGACGGTGCCCTCATGATGATGACTATGTTGGTGATGATGTTGATGTTGATGATGTTGATGGCGATGATGACGTTGATTGTGAAAGCAATTGTGATATCGATAGTGAGATCGGTATTGAGACCGAATGTGAGATCGATTGTGTGATCGATTGTGAGATCGATTGTGAGATCAATTGTGAGATCGATCGAATGAGATAGATCGAGTGAGATCGATTGTGAGATCGATCGAGTGAGATCGATCGAGCGAGACCGATAGTGAGATCGATACTGAAATCGATAGTGAGACCGATCGAGTGGGACATTGGTTCCCCCCCCCCCCCCGAACCTCCTTATCACCCGAAGGGTGGTCGTATAGGTAGCCTTATATCCCTATAGCCCCATAGCCTATGTAGCTCTATAGCCCCATAGCCCTATAGCCCTATGGCCCTATAGGTCACAGTCCTATAGCCCTTTAGCCCGATAGCCGTATAGCCCTATATCGCAATAGCCCTATAGCCCTTACAACAATCTGATTGGGGTTTTTCTCCGGTATCATATTTTCCCATATTTTCTGGGTTTCTGTCTTCCCCCCACTTCCCATAGTTTCCCATATTTTCTTGGGAATCGAGGATTAATAGTGTCTGTGTGTTTCTTTTCCTCCTGGAAAAAAACACATAAGCATAAGCTTTTGGCGCTCCGCGCGGATGTCTTGGATCTGCGCTGGGCCCCCCTTCCTAGCGCGCGGAGCGCGCCAGGGGCGGCGCCAGAGGCGCCGCCAGGGGGGCCCAGCGCAGATCCAAGAAATCCGCGCGGAGCGTTGAAAGTTGATGTTGATTGCGATTTTTCTTCTTCGATGGTTTGGGCACGTCTGGGAAGTTCTGGAGCTCTGCCAAAGCATGCGGTGGGCTCTGGTGACCTCCAAGGGCCCCCCGCGGAGACGGCCAGAGACGCTGGGAAACCAGGCGACAGGGGGACAAGAAGGAAGGAGAGGAAGAATGGCGAGGGGTTGGGAGGAAGGAGGCAGAAGCAGGAATATGGAGCAGGGGGTGTGGAGATAACTTTTCTGGGGGGGAAGATGGGAACGCAGCGTGCCACCACAGCTGGCCCCCCAAAAAGGATGCCGAAGGCGTCGGGATGGTGCCGGCGGAGGGCGGCACGAACGAGAAAGCTATTGCGTTCTGTTGGGCGTGTCCCCCTACAGGGGGGTTTTCGACGAAAAATAAAAATACCCCGAAAATGCCCCAAGAAGGTCAAATAATATTCAGAAAATAGTCCCCAGACTATTTTTGGACTGTTTTGGGAGCATTTTTGAGGTATTTTCTATTTTTCGTCGAAGTCCCCCTGTAGGGGGACAGGCCCGACTTAATGCGAGCCAGAGAGATACCAGGCGAACCCGGGCCGCCACGCAAGCCGACCCGCGCGAAAACAAGCTCGCACCAAAATCGGCTACACACGCAGGAGTGACCCTGGGTAAGAGTGACCTTTGGTGCGCGGCTTCTTGGGGGGCTGCGGGGAGACCAAGCCTGGGCGCGCAGGCCACTGCTCCTGCTTACGCTTTCAGCCATCTGGGGGCCCATCTGTGCCCGCACCAAAGGTCACTCCGACGAAAGGTCACTCTTACGTCGAGTCGACAGAAACCCTGGCCTGAGAGACGACACTCGCCGGCCCAGCGGGCCAGAGGCGTGCTCAGAGCTCCGGCAACTGGACCAGCCACCGGAGATCTTGGCGCGAGCGCGAGCGGGCCCCCCCCCGGGGCCGCTGGCAGTGGCCTCTCGCCGACAGGGCGCCTACACTTACGCTGCACATTCGCCATGCATGCAAAACGCTGACATGTAAGATCCATAGTTGTTGGGGCTGGGGGGCGGTTTCCCACTGTCCACTGGTCAACAAAATATTCGAATCCGCGCGCGCGGGGCGGCCCCTGGGGGCCCCCATACGAAACGGCTAGGTCCCCGTCTCCCGGGCCACTCCCAGGCGATCCCCCCAGAAAGCCCCAGAGGAGGGCCATTTTTCGACACCCCTCACGAGTATCGTGGCCTCCGAGGGGGGAGCCGCAATCGACTACCTCCCCCTCCCGCCCCAAGAGGCCCCCAAGAGCCCCCCAATAGGCCCCAGGGGCCCCCAAGACGCCGCAAAGGAGCCCCAAGATGCCCCCAAGAGGCCCCCAAGGGGCTCCAAAGAGGCCCCAAAGAGCGCTCCAGAGCAGGCGGAATGAGCGAAGCAATAAAAATGACACCAGGAGCTACCCGCGACAACTTTTGCCCGGGTATTTCCGTGCATGGGGAGAGAGAGGAGGAGGAAGAGGAGGAGGAGGAGGCGGAGGAGGAGGAGGAGAAGAAGGAGGACGAGGAGGAGGGGGATGACGAGGAGGACGAGGAGAAAGGTGGGAACGAATCGGACGGTCCAGCCGACAAACGCTTGAAATCATGGGCAGCGAAGAGGGCCCCGTCCCGCTCTGAACCCATGCGCTAAAGAGAACCCCGGTGAGCTGCGAACTACAGCTCGCAACTCTGTGCGCTAGAAGCTGCGGGGCAGCAGAGATGAAGAGGAAAGGAAGAGAGGAGAACAAAGGGCACTGGCGCCCTCCCAGCACTGGCGCGAACCAGCTGCTCGGGCGGGGCGCAACAAGCAACTCCGATACACAAGCGGTCCCAGAATGTTACACAAAAACAGCTCAGGAAAGCACGAGGAGGGCGAGAGGGGAAGCGGGGGGGGGGCCTGGGACCCACGAGGGGAAGAGAGAGGAGATGAGGCAGGGCATAGCGGAGGAAGAGGGCCCCACGAGGGACCCGGGCCCCGGGCCCGAGGGGGAAGAGCCCCGACTGGGCCTGGGGCCAGGAGGGCAAGCGCAAGCCTCGCGCTGCAGAACACCCGCTCCTCGGAACCGCGTCCTCGCCCTCGTGCTGCGACTGCCCTCGCCGCGCCTTGCTGCAGCGCCCGCGACAAAAAAACCTGCGAAGTCGCCAGCGGGGACGGCGCCATGGCGGCTCGAGTTGTGAGTGCGAAGCAGCCCGCGGGCTCCGACGGCCCAGCTGGTGAGCTCGTCCTCGGTCAGCCTCGGCCCCCCGCGGCGGAGAAAGCGAGCCAGCGCCTGCTCGCGACCCAGGGGCGGCTTCTGTACCAGCGACCGGCGCCGGACGACCCGGCGTGAAGCGACAGACGAATCGAGTCCTGGTCTTGGCCGCCGCCAGAACGGCGGCGCGCGGCGTGCACACATTGGGAGCCGCAGTGCGCCACCCACTGCGCCAACGACGCGGGCACTGCCGCCCGCGCCCGCGGCTGGCACGAGTCACTCCCATCCGCCTCCAGGTCTCTGCAGCAGGATCAGCGCGAAGGCGAGGAAGATAACCAGCCTCGAACGTATCCCAATCCCTTAGATGGGCGAGCAAAAAGCGAGGACATTCTTAGGGATAGGCCCTCAGAAACTGAGGAAATCCTTAAGATCGGCATCGAGGTTAGGTGATGTCAAACATAGGGATAAAGGATATGCTTCAAACTGATAAGAAGACGCGCCAACGGCCAGTGCTGTGGAGCATCCTGGTCTCATCAGCACTGCGGGGGCTGTGCCCCGGGCGCGGGGCGGGCGTCTGCGCCTTCGTGGGCCCCGGAAACGGCAGGGCCGTTTTTGCACCGTCTCCAAAAACATGTCCCTTGAAAATTGAAACAGGAAGAAAACGGCGACCGGAAACGGCAAAGAAACGGCTCCAGGATTGGAACCGGGGCCAGAACCGGTCAAACAACGGCGACGGAATTCCGGTACAAAAAACAGCGTCGGAACCGGCACAAAAACGTCAGAACGAGACCGGTAACAAAAACGGCCCTGTCGTTTCCAGGGCTTGGCGGCGCGCACAAAGGGGGGGGGGGGGGGGGGGGGGCTTCTCAGAAGCAGGCTGCTTCTTAGAAGGCGCCGGCCCCACATCTACAGAGGTGAGGCCCGCGCCTTCTGAGAAGCAGGGGTGCTCCTAAGAAGCCCTCCCCCCTCCCCCCTGCCCCCTTGTGCGCGTGGCTGAAGGGCCCACCAAACTCGGGGGCCGTGCCCCGGGCGCGGGGCGGGCGTCTGCGCGGAGAGCTGCAGGGCCGCGCTGCCTCCGCCAGCGCGCAGCTGCTTGCGCCGCCTCGGGATCGGCTGTGGGCCCTGGCCTCCGAGCGCTGGAGAGTGTGCGCCGGCGCGCCTCCTGTAGAGTGGGGGCGTTGACCTAAGAAACCCAAAATAAGGAACGAGGCCCCTGTTTTCCATAAGTTAAACTTCGATTTCCCTGAACACATAAGGAAAACCTGAGGCAAACTGCGAAACAATGAAGGAACACGGAGCCCCTCCCCAACGAGAAGGGTTCCTTCTTCAACGCCTCGACTGTAGGGAGGGAGTGCAGGCAGCCTCTTTCCAGGAACTCATCCAGGCAACTCGTGGACTCATGGCGAGGTAAGAAGGAGGGGAAGGGAAAGGGGGGCGCTGGAGGAGGGAGGGGGTAATAAAGGGCCAGGAGGAAGGGAGGGGGGGAGAGGGGAGGAGCACGGTGAGAAAGGGGGGGAAATAGAGAAGACGGGAGCAGGAGGGATGGGGGACGGGCGGAGGCAGGGAGAGCAAATAAAGAATAAACCAGAAAAGGGACGCGTACACAAGGAGGGACGACGGCGGAGGAGGATAGGAGGGTGTAGTCGGGGAGACGGGTGGGCCAGGGGAGGAGCAGCAGGCGTGGAAAGAGACAAGGGAAGAGGAACGGGGTCCCCCCCTGGAACATGCATTTCGTTGCGGGAAGCAGCGTGCGCTGCTAAGTTAGAGCGGCTTCGCACCAGAAGTGCACAGCGCGACCCCAAGTAGTAGGGGTCCGGTACAAATCATGCGCAACTTGCAAACCACACGTGCAACAGAGAGCCATGCAAAGTCAATACGGCGAACAGCAACGCAATGATGCATTTGACTGCAGCGCAATGCATTGCAATGGACGGCGATGAAAATGAAGAGCAGAGCGTGGAAAGCAACGCAAAAGCATGTGTCGCACCAGGGTACAAGAGAATGGGATGGAAAGGAACACAATGGAAAGCTATGCGCATACAGTGCGCCGCGCTCCGATGTGATCCGCCCTGGAGCCCTCGTGAAGCCGTCCTGGACAGTCAGTGTCTCGTGGTGGTTTCCTGGGCCCCTCGTGGGCTCAAGCCAGCAACGCGCACGTGTCGAGGGAGAGGGCAGTGGGGGTCTCCTGTCCATACGCGCTGGGGGTCACAACGTGGCACAAACTCACAGGGGCCATCTCAATGAACCGTGTGCGCGCAGGGGCCGCGCGGAGGGCGGAATGTACGCTAGAACGGTTTCTGGCAGCAGACTCCCCCTTTCCATGTCAAAACGCTGGCGCCAGAGGCCAGCTATACCACGTGAGGTCGATGTCTTCCGAGCCCAAAGCCTCTCCCCTTCCAATCCGCGTGAGGGCTCTTTCTCTTTTTCTGCGGCACGCCGGCGAGAAATGAAAATGCACAATGATTGTCGAGAGCCTGTCTCTTTTAGACTCCGGCAAGCTTACTTGCATGGACGGACGGGGGGGGCTGAACCTGAAGCAAGCCGCAAGCGACCTGCACGTGCGGCAATCGCGCAAGTCGAAAGGCACTTGCACGCTAGTCTTCGTCTGAAGAGGGGCGAGGGGGGGGGGAAGGCCGCCATGCAAGTAACCTTGCCAGACTCTTCAAACACGGCCCCGGAGCAGAGATTTCTGCTTGCAAGCGGCTGCGCTCCGGGCCCCAGGGCCGAGCCTGGTGCGGCCCGGCCCAGGCAGCCCCGCGGCGTCGGGGGGACCCGCGGGGGGGGGGCCAGGGAGGGACCCCCCCCCCCCCTGGGGCGCAGAACGCCGCCCGCGGGGCTCGAAGGCGGCGCCGCGCAGTCAGCTTTCGGCACGTGTGCGTCTCTCTCACCAGGGTGATGCGCACCGCTGCTTGGCACACACACACACACACACACTTGTTCCGTCGGCGGCGAGGCAGAGGAGCTGCTCCAGCGGGTGGCGGTTCGGGGCAACCGAGTGGCGAATTGGCCGGCGTGCAAGAGAAGGGAAAAGGACTAGGGAGGCCGCGCGGAGGACAGGAGGAGGAGGAGGAGGAGGAGGAGGAGGAGGAGAGCCACGCAGGCGCAGATGGAAAAACACGCACACAAAGAGGAACAACAGCAAGCATGGCGGGGTAGTGCTGTCTGCCCGACTGCAACACAAACACGCATCACCCGATCCGCCAGATTCGGGGCAAGCCCCAGCCGCCTCCAGGGCGGGGGGAGGATGCTCACTCAAGAGCGACTCAAGATGGACAGCTCACCGTGCGATGGAAAAAAACGCCACCGCCAGCGGGCATCAGCTCCAGAGGGTCGAACTTCCTGAAGCACCACGCCAGTCGATCCCTGTATGCGCAATGCGGTTGCACCGACTAGACTTGCAAAAAGCATGCGTTCACATATAATCATGGCTTGATGTTCTCCCCTCCGAGAGCCGATAGAAAGGTGGCGCATTGGCAATATGTCCTTGGGGTTCTTGTCAGTGTTGGGATCCTCCACCACCGCTGCATCACGCGCAACTATGCAAGTGCTCTGATGGCACAGTCGCTGTCAATCGCTCAGATGGTGTGGCGATCGAGAAGCAAGATCTGCAACCAAGGGCGGTAGAACAACATGATGTCTAGATATGCGTGTCTCAACCAAGCTAGCAAAGAAATCACCGTCCGACGTCGTAAGGCACCGTTGCCTTTCCTGCCCACAGTTCACCACCAGAAGCCCACCTTGCCACCATCCTCTCACATATCACCTCCCTTGCCTGACCTGTTCATCGTCGTCCTCATCCTCTGTCCCCATCCTCCTTGCCAGCCTCCGCCTGTTCATCCGCATATGCTCCTTCTGTCTCCTGCTTATTCTATCCGTCATCCTGTGTGCCTCCTCCCTCTCCTCCTCGCGACTATAAATCCTCTGCCCCCCCTCATTTGACTCTTCCGTCCACCTTCTCATCCTTCCCCTCCACCTCCGCCCTCCCCGTCTTGTCTCTCCTCTTCTTCCACCCCCTCCTCACTGTGACTCCTCCACCTCCGCTTCCCCTTCTCCCTCCTCCCCCTCGCCCCTCTTCTCCGGTCCCTTGCTCCGCTTCACTCTCCCCCTCCTCCTCCTCCTCCTCCTCCTCCTCCTCCTCCTCCTCCTCCTCCCCGCTCTCCGTCCCAGTCCCTCGTCCTCAAGATCAGCTCCTCCACGCAACACAGCTGGGCGGGCTGCGCACTTCGCCCGACGCTCCCTCCAAGTCTTGGGCCACGAGCCGGTGCACTGGGGAAGAGGGCAGATCGTCTTCAGGAGCTGAGCATTCCAAGAACTATTCGGATGGAAAGCGCGTCGGTTTGAAACCGTGGTTCTTGTCGGAGCGCCGCGCAGACTCGCTTCCGAAAGCGTAGAAGTTTCCAGCGTTTGGGCAGAATCAACACAAGTAAATTCTCAAAGTGTGGCATCGCCTGAACCACGCGTGGTGCAAATCCAGCAACTAATTGGGAGGAGGGCGGGCCGTGTATAACATGCGTACATCGCGTGGCCACCGCGCGTATTCGTCGTAAAAACATCGAGCAGCTTCGCGGATGACGGGCGGACAAGGTTCGACGACTACTGGGCTCTCGTTGTAGCGCCGCGCATCTGAAAGTCTGGAAAGTCACCAGCACTTGCAAGGATGGAGATGCCCTTTTTCAAAGCGTGATACTTTCTCTGGCTTCCTGGAGCTTCGCGGATGCGGGAGCTACTTACGTAGTCTCGATGGTCGGGAAATGATCTGCTACTGTGCCGCAGGCACTGAGTGAGGTCTCCTCGGGCCTCTTCGAGGTCTCTTCCCGCAATTGCACATGCCCTTCAGATTCCACACGTCCGTCGTGGCCTGAGATGGTCCCAGGGCCCGGCCTGAAGCCCTTTTGGGGGGCCTCTTGGGCCGTCCTGGAGGCCCTGGCGACTGGCCCACAAACCTTACCCAGACCTCCGAGGTTGTGATTTTTTCACAGCGTCGACCCCCAGAGGTCTGGACCCTTTCCCCGGGACCGGCTTTTCATCCCGAGTCGTTTTTTGACGCTCCCGAGGCCCTGTGAGGGCCCCCGGAGGCCGAAAATTACGAAAAACCTCCCGGCGTGATTTTTGCACGACGCCAGGAGGTCTGGGTAGATCGTCCAGACCACATGACGACGCCTTCCCAAACACCCGGCGCCTCGCTTTGCTCGATGCCTTGGTCCCTGGAGCTCTCGCACTCTTCCCCCCAAAAGGGCTCGCGCCTCAGCCCGAGCCGTGCGCTGGCGGCCGCCCGGCCCGAACGCAGCCCCCAGAGGCCAAACATGGCGACACGCCGGCCGCCTCGAGTTGTTCGAGGTGCCAGCTGTCTGGGTTCGGGGGGGCTCCTCGCCGCGGGCCCGTGGCACGCGCGGGGCAAGGCCCCAGGAAGGCCCGGGGGCTCTCGCTCCACCGAGAGGCCCCAAATATCGCCCCAAAGGCCCCGCTCCACAGGCCAGGGGGGTTCCAGGCCAGGGGGTTCCAGGCCCCCGGAGAGGCCCCAAAGCTCGCCCCCAAAGGCGCAGGTCCTCTGCCGCGAGGGCTCGGTGGCTGAAACCGTCCGCCAGGCCCCCCGCCTGGCGGGAGCGCCCTCGGCGCTCTGCCCTTTCTCGGGGGGCGGCAGGGAGCGCAGGCTCCGCGGGCGTCTCGGCGGCCCGTGGCTCGCATCTGCCCGGGGGGGGCCACTGGCATGCGCGCCGTTCCTTTCTGGTCGTGCTCGTTTCTTATTGCGCTCGTTTCTGCTTGTTCCTGGCCCCCTGGTGGCCAGGAAGATTGAGCAGGGACCGACCGTCCCGGCATTCCTACCACGAGATGTTCTTAGAACCCAAAAATGTTCTGAGAACAAAAGCAATGTTCTTAGAACAGAAATCCGATGTGGTAAAACAAGACAGACTCTGCCAGAAATGTTCTCATAACATTTCGTGGAAACCACAAAAGGTTTTTAGAATATTGTTTGGTGGGGCTATAGGCGAGCAAGGACGCTTCGCCACTACTTGAGAAGAGGCCCCGGATAGAACAATTAGAAATGAAAGGATCTTGGCCCCCAAAAAAATCAGAGAACTCTCGAAGAATTAGAACTGAACAGTGTGTATGCCCTCACGGGCTGATTCCCCGCGTGCCAGGCTGCGAGAGGTAGCGCCAAGCGACGTGCTCGACGAAATTCCAGTACGTTTCTTCGTGGCCTGCGCCGGCTCTCTCGTGCCCACGCCGACCCTTCTTGCCGCAGTGCCCCGCAGTGCGCCTTCCCCCTCGATCTCCTCCTCGTCCTCGAGTTCCTCCTCGTCCTCGCTCTACTCCTCCTTCGCCTCGTCCTCCTCCTTCACTGCGATTGCAGGTTCGCTGCCCCGCTCAGAGATAGCCACACCCCAGCCTGGATCCGATGGGATCCGCAGCGGGCATGGGAGTGCGGAGGGGGTGATAGCCGGCGATGCGGTGCCTCGGTGAAGGGGATCGCCCGGTCCTCCAGACGAAGTGTCACGACATCGCTGCTATCCATCGCCCCTGCTTTAGATCACGAGGTCGGTCCACCCATTCATCGAACGCCACAAGTTGGCCGATGAAGGGGACCACCCGCGACCTAATGATACAGTCGTGGCAATCCTCCTCCTCCTCCTCCTCCTCCTCCTCCTCCTCGAAGGTAAGGCTTCGGACTGCGCACAGACGGCCCCCCCCCCCAGGTCCCCCCCCAGGTAGTCCCAACAGGGAGGAGGCACCACACACAGGGAGGACGAAGGGGAAAAGATGGAGGGCTGCGTTCACCGAACACTCTAGCCGACAGGAACCCGGAACCAGGAGAAGGAGGAGGAGGAGGAGCAGGTGGAGGAAGAAGAGGAAGAGGACGAGGAAGAGGAAGAGGCAGAGAAAGAGGAAGATGGCATGTCCCCTCAGCCCGTGGTGGAGCTCCAAGAAGCGACTGAGTGACTTTTTTGAGGTTCGGATCTGGGTCGCCCTGCAGGACCCAAGCCAACTGAAGGTCGACCCCCCTTGGAGAGAGGTTCGCGACCTCCAGATTTGGTGTGTGACGCACCTGTTCATTGACAGCCCTCCTTGCGCCCATGGATACTGTGTTGGTTTCGACTTCCACGGTGATGCTGGGGGCGGGGGGCGGGTTGTGCCACGAGGACGGCATCGATGCGAATCCTTCCCAGCAGATGCTCCTCCTCCTCCTCCTCCTCCTCCTCCTCCTCCTCCTCCCCTCCACCTCCACCTCCTCCTCCTCCTCCTCCTCCTCCTCCTCCTCCTCCTCCTCCACCTCCTCCTCCTCCTCCTCCTCTTCCTCCCCTCTTCCCTCTCGCCCTCGTCCTCCCTGTATGTGTCTCCTCCCCCTCCCGTCTGGTCACAACCGGCGGAGGCTCGGCTGCCGCGGCGCTCCGGCTCACCGCCTTGTTGAGCTGCGGCTGCAGGTAGGTCCTCGGGCGGGGGGGCGGGAAGCGATGGGCAAAAGGCCGGGGGGCGCGGGGCCCGAGCTTCTGCACGGCCAGCTCCGGGGGTGGGCCGTGACGTCGCCGTGGCGGCAGGCCCAGGGAGGAAAGCACAGCGGGGGGCGGGTGGGGCCTCGGGGAAGGCCCAGCAGGCTCAGCAGGCGGCCTGCTGCAGGCCCCCAGCCTTCCGAGGAGCTCTCCCAGCCCTCTCCGGAGGCGCGTGCGGCTTCTCAGAAGGCGCGAGGGCTTCGGAGAGGCCCCGCCGAAACGGCCTGCCCCCTGAAACGGCCTGCCCCCTCTAAAACGGCCTGCCCCCTCTCGGCTCCCCCCTGTGGGCGCGCCGACGATGGACGTGCCTCGCTGCCTTCCGCCGCCCCAGCGCGTTATACTTCCGCTGGCTTCCACCGAGGACGAGACTCGCCGACATCGAGGCGTCATTCTCGAACGCGCCTAACAGCGCCACGTGGATGCGGATGTCTCGGGTCCCAGGTGGGCACACACATATAACCATATAACATTCTGCTCGGGCATCGGTTCCCCAGGCGGCAGGCGTGTACACATTCAATCCTCGAAGAAGAGGAGGAGGAGGAGGAGCAGGAGGAGGAGGAGGAGGAGGAGGAGGAGGAGAAGGAGGAGGAGAAGAGGAGGAGGAGGAGGAGCAGGAGAAGGAGGAGGCGGACAAGGAGGAGGAGGAGGAGGAGAAACATCGATATCGAGAGAAATAGACATCAGACGTCCAGAGAACAAGCCGAAATGTTATTCTTCGTTTCTGACGCCAGGAAGCTGGGCCCCCAGGGCGGCGCCGACGGCGGCGGTGGCACGGCCATCATGATGGCAGGAACGCTGCATAAGGAAAGAAATGGCTTTCCCCGCCACTTTGAGCCTCGATCGCGAATAGGTCCCCCCCGACCCAAGTTCCAGGAGCGGCCCAGAGCCAGAGCCCCTCCCGAAGCCGAGGGGGCCCTCAACGTTTTGCCCCGTGGTTTTCGGGCAGAAGCCCGGCGCGCCCCAGCGGCCGCTCGGGACGACTGTGGCTCGCCCCTGGGGCGTTGTCGACGGAGTGCAGCTGCTGGAAGCCACTCCGGGCTTCGAAAGCTTTCACGAAGCTTCGGGCCCCTTCCGAGAGCTCCCGCCCCTCTACTGAGCCCCGCCCCCCTCCTGCCTTTCTTTGCCTGCGCAGCGCAACGCTTGCTACTTTGGAGTCCCGAAACGGTGCGGTGACGGACCGTGCGGAGACCTCGAGATCCCCCAAGACCTCACCGAACGGTCCGTCAACGCACGGTTCTGGGACCTCGGATGCCCCAGCCGCCCGAGACGTCCTCGGAGAACGCAGCCGAGCCGAGCGCACCGAAGCGAACGCGGCCGACTGCGACGCGCCCGACCCGACCGAACCGTGGACACCCTCGACGACGTTCCTGCCCTCTGCGCTCCCCAGGCATCCGACGTCGTCACTCGTTGCTACCGCGTGTGCGTGCCCCCCCCAAAGGACTGGACCCTTCCCGGGGAACGGCTCGTCATCCCAAGGAGCTGTTCGGCCGCCCCGGGGCGCGGCAACAAACAACAAAAAAAAAATGTAAGAAAACCTTCGGCAATAGGGCCCAACATGCAGACAAACCTGCGGCCGCAAGTCTGCTCGCAACGCGAGGAGGTCTGGGTCCCCACGCTGCCCCCCCCTCCCTCAACCCTGATGCCTCGACGCACACGAGTGGCGCCCGCCCTTTGCTACGGGCCTGAAGCGAAGAAGCATCTGCCGCCGCAAGCCTGCTCGCAACGCGGGGAGATCTGGGCCCCCGGCCCTCGTCCGCGGCGTACCTTCTCCTGTGCAAGCTCTTCGGCACCGCCTGCACCCCGGGCTCCACCTGCTCCGGCCGCCTGAGGCCCCGCCTTCCTGTGCCCTGTCTCCTTCATTTAAAGCTGCGCGTAGCCCGCCTAGCTTTTGGCGTAAGAGGTTCGCCCTCGCCCCGCCGACCAACAAAAAAAAACTGCTCGCAACGCGGGGAGATCTGGCCCCCATGCCCCCCCCCCATCCCTCATCCCTCATGCCTCGACGCACGGAGAAGGACAGGAGGAGGAAGAGGAGGAAGAGGACGAGGAGGAGTGGCGCCCGCTCCTGCTGCCGCGTGCCACCGCCGCCAGCGCCGCTGACGCCCCGCGGAGCTGGACGCGCAGGGATATGGGGTCTTTTCTGCAGGTGTGTCGAACCAAACCCCGCCCATACCTAATTATGACCCTAGTGCAAAGACGGGGGACCTCAAAGAGGCCACGTCTTCATCGTGCTATTAGGGCTAGGGTCAGGTCGGGCATGTCCCCGCGGGCCGCCTAAGGCCTTCGGAGAAACCCTCCACAAGGGTGCCACCTCCAAGCCCAGGTCGGGCATGTCCTCCTACAGGCGGATCTTGCAAGAGAATTTCCAAACAGCCAACAATAATCAGAAACAGTCCAGCGAGCACGAGCAATCGCCACCAGACTATTATTGCTCTATTCGTGACTGTTTCTCCTGTAGAGGGGCATACCCGACTTACCTGTGGAAACCAAAACAATACCTATACCGCTGCCCCCCCCCGAACCTCTCCCGGGGTGTGTGTTCTGACAAGGATTTCGAAGCGAATCCAGCGAAGGCCACGAGGGCCGTTGAGGAGGCCCAAAACGGGGGAAACGGCCAAAGGGTAGCGGTGTGGGTACCTGTTCCTCGCAGTACCTCCAAACCCACGATTGAGCAGGGACCGACCGTCCTGGCATTCCTATAGTCCTTCCACGAAATGTTCTTAGAACCCAGAAAATGTTCTAAGAACAAAAACAATGTTCTTAGAACAGAAACCCGATGTGATAAAACAAGACAGTCTCCACCAGAAAGATTCTAAGAACATGTCGTGGGAGCCACAAGATGTTCCTTGGAACACTGCTTGGTAGGACTTTAGGCACGCCAGGACGCTTCGCCACTGCTTGACACGAGGCCTCCACGAGCGTTTGGACGCCCGAAATGGGTACGGAAAGAATGGGTACAATGCCCAACAACGAATGCTGTCTCAAACCATCAGCGGCCGCTGTTGGGAGGGCGGCCTTCTGTCTCGAATGGACACAGGCCGCGGCGGCGTGGACAGCGAGTCCTGTTCAAAATGAACAAGATCCGGTGTTGGGCATTGTACCCATTCTTTCCGTGCCCATTTCGTTCGTGCAGAGAGCGGGGGGGCAGCGGCCGCCGCGAGCCCGGCTCCTCGCGTTGAACGTCGTGCAGCACTCCCGCGGGGCCTCCGGGCGTCGGGGGCAGCGGGTGCGCCGGCGCCGGCGGCCTCTCTCGTCGGGGCTGCGCTGGAGCCCTCGCCGCCGTCGGGGCCGTCGTCGTCGTCGTCGTCGTCGTCGTCGTCGTCGTCGTCGTCGTCATCGTCGTCGTCGTCGTCGGGGGCGATGGGGCCCCGCGTCGTCGCCGCTGTCGCGGTCGTCGGCGCCGTCAGCGTCGTTGAGACTGTTATCGTCGCCGCTGTGGTCGTGGGAATAGAGCCATCGCCGCGTCACCGTCGGCTGAAGTCGTCGAGGGCGGGGTGGAAGCCTCGTCGCGTCGTCTGTGTCGTCGCCGCTGGTCCGTCGCGGTCGGGGGAGATAGAGGGAAAGAGCGGGAAGGAGGTGAGGACAAGGAGGAGACACCTCCCCTCCTTCCGCTCCTGCTCTGACCAACCGCGCCCTCGATCGATGAGCGTGCGCTCCACACTCTCGAATTGAATCTTTTCTGTCTAGACTGCCATTGAAAATTGTGTTCACGATCAACATCTCCGTGCCGACGCAAAAGTCTATCAACAGTTCTCCGTCTGATACATCGATTTCATGGACAGTTTCGCACACCAAGCCGAACTCCCCAACAGCGTCTTCTTCTCCAGAATTTGTGTCGGTCAACCCTTGCGTTGTAGTCAGCAGGCAGGAACTTTACGTAATTTGCTCGTTATGCCCTGAATTTTCAGTCCAGCGTGTTGTAGAATTTGCTAAGATCAGGGAGCAGCAACAAGTGCTGTGGACATAGACATTGGATATTCCAATTGTGTCCCCTTTAATGCGCAATCTAAGCATGTAGAGTGTGTCCGAAATTTGTTTGTATGAGTGTACCCGGTCCAAGACAGTGAGTCTTGTTTTTTCCCAGGCAACATGACTTTATGATATTCATGCTGATGCACGTCCACCTTTGTGTTTCGAGTCTGTTGCAGACACAGCACGTGGAGATCGTGATGTTCCATATGTGTGGTTAGCTCGATTGTGTTTATTTCGGTAAGCCCACATACGTTACAGGTTCCACATTTGATTATCTCTGCTTCTTGAGTCTCTGATTGGCTATGTACACTTGAAACGCAGGTGATAGCTTTGCCCAAATCGTTAGCTTCAGCATGAGTCGGCTGAATGATGACCCCCGGGAATCTGGAGAGTGAACCTGTGTCTCTTTGCATGTGGTGCCTTCAATTCGCGGGCTGACCTTTGCCCACTCCTTTGGACGCGATTGCACGCACTTTTCACCAGTCGCTCCGCAATTGTCAGTTGTAGCTCCTCCCACTCGGGGGCCTTGTGAACTGAGGAGGAAGGCAGAACGAAATTCGAAGAGATGGAAGAGAAGGAGGAGGAGGCGGAGGAGGAGGAGGATGCTGAAAGAGGAGGAGGATGAAGAAGAGGAGGAGGAGGAATACATGACGAAATTCGGAGAAGATAAAAGTCCCGGACATCCGATGGCCTGTGTTTTCCATTCTGGGGCCCCCGGCACGGAAGTCCCGGCCCGTTCCTCACAGGAGTATACCTGTAGGAAATGCCCGATCTGCAGGTCGCGCATGTCCTACTACAGGCGGATCTCGGAGGGAAAACGAAAATCAACAACAAATATTGGAACATGTTCGAACACATAATGGCAAATCAACCCCCGACTATTTGTTATAACTATTTGTTGATATTTCTTCTGTAGATGGACAGGCAGGACTTGATCATAGAGCCAGTCTTTATCGTCCCGAGTCGTTGTCTGACTGCCCAGGGGCCCGGCGAGGGCCCCCCGAGGCCGAACACAGGAACAAAAAGCGTACCGCCGTGATTGTTTCAGGACGCGAGCACGTCAGGGGAGGGGGAGGAGGAGGAGGAGGAGCAGGAGCAGGAGGAGGAGGAGGAGGAGGAGGAGGAAGAGGAGGAGGAGGAGGAGGAGAGAAAGAGGAGGAGGAGGAGGAGGAGAGGAGGAGGAAGAGGAGGAGAGGAGGAGGAGGAGGAGGAGGAGGAGGAAGGAGGAGGAGGAGGAGCAGAGGAGGAAGGAGGAGAAGAGGAGGAGGAAGAGGAGGAGGAAAGAGAGGAGGAGCAGGAGGAGGAAGAGGGGAGGGAGGAGGAGGGGAGGAGGAGGAGGAGCAGACAGACGATAACACCCTGCGGCGAAGGATGAGGGGCCGGCCACCCGCTGCAGGCAGCAGCCGCCTGGGCCTGGCCAGGCGGCCGGGCGGGCGAGGCCGGCCGCCCCTGGGGGTGCCTTGGGCGCGGCTGGCCACGCGCGGGGAACGCGCACGGAGGGTGCAGGGCGCGCGCAGGGGCAGGGGGGAGGAGGAGGAGGGAGGAGGAGAGGAGGAGGAGGAGGAGGAGAGGAGGAGGAGGAGGAGGAGGAGAGGAGGAGGAGGAGGAGGAGGAGGAGGAGGAGGAAGAGGAGAGAGGGAGGAGGAGGTCCAGGAACAGGAACGCCGAAGAAGAAACAGCGGCACAGACATACACTGTCGGCGGTCCGCGCGGATTTCCTGGCTCGGCCCCCCACGGCAGCGCCTCTGCCGCCGCCCCTTGCCGCGCTCCGCGCCGAACTCACGTCGAACTCGCGCCGGATCCGCATGGAGCCAACGGCGGATACAAGAAGAGACCGCAACTCCTTGGACGTGCAAGCCCCCCCCCCCCCGCCCGAAGATGCAGCGCGAGGGATCTTGGGCAAAGGGAAAGAGGCAGGGCTGGCATGAAACGGGTCGTGGAGGAGATGAGTCCTGGACCCCGGGGCCTTCCCCTGGGACCAGTTCCTCATCCCGAGTCGAGTTCTACGGTCCCAGGGCTCGTCGGTGGCCCTGGGAGCTCGAAAATAATAACAGACACCTCAGGACCAGTCTCCCTGAGGACTCATCTGCCTCACTGCAGCAAGGGAAAGTGGCCCAGGGCGGTCCGGCGGGCCCAACCTGGGGGCCCCAGAGGTCGGAGGTTGGAGTGAGATACACCGCTCCCAGGAGGGCTCCAAGTGGCCTCCTCTTCCTCCTCCTCCTCCTCCTTCTCCTCCTCCACATCCTCCACGTCCTCCTCCTCCTCGTCCTCCTCCTCCTTCTCCTCCTCCACATCTTCCTCCTCCTCCTCCTTCTCCTCCTCCTCCTCCTCCTCCTCCTCCTTCTCCTCCTGCTCCTCCTCCTCCAACTCCACGTCATCCTCCTACTCCTCATTCCCCCTCCCCGGCACTCCAGGGGGCTGCCACACGTTCTGCAGCGATGTGTGCCTACGTTCCCAGGCCTGCCTGACTCGACGCCTCTCCCTGGGGACACACGCCGTTCTCTCCCGAGCCTTTTTTGTTGCACGGCCCGGCGACGCCGAAGGCCGCCTCCGCCCCCTGGGGGCCGAACTGGGTGAAACAACACATCCGCCCTGTCGCAGGCCTAGAGGTCGACACCAGCACCAAGATCGGCGGTGTGCATCCACCGAGGGCAGAAGATCCCGATCTCGGGGATGGTGGTAGCATTCTGGCTTCCAAGGCGACCGAAATATCACCACCAACACCGAAATCGAGGATCGTCTTCCCCCTGCGGAGGCAACCTCCTGTGTTGGTGTTGGTGCCAATTTCCAGGCCTCCAACCATGGCTTTCTCGAGAAACTGGGGGTGGGGGGGGCCAGAAAATACCGATACCGCTGCTACTCCTCGGACCTCTCCTGGGGTGCGTTCGGACCAGGGTCTCGGGGCGAATCCAGCCGTGGCGACGAGGGATGGGCACAGAGAAGCTGGAGCACGTGGAAGTTGGAAAGCCGGTGCAAGTGAAAATGGCAAGAGCTGAAACATCGGCAGGGGTCGAACCGAGCTCGAAAAAGTTGAAAATGAGGTCGCCAGGGCTGGCAAAGGTGAAGGGAAATTGGCCAGTGCTGGAAAGAGTGGGAGCGGGGAGCGCTGGCCCAAGCCAATCCCACCAGCCCTCTGGGCGTGAGTGGTTTAAAGCGTTTTCTCTTCATCTCCCGTTCTTCCCCTTCGGGGAGGTGTTTATCACTGTTCCCTATTACAACACAACCCTTCCCCCAGGCGACCGACAGCCTACCCGGACTAATAAGCCCCCCCACCACCCCATCCCTGGTCAAAAACAGTACAAAATCCACTTTGCCCCTTAATCTGACACATGCGCGGGCACCCCGCGAACATTCTACATTGGTGTTTGACAGAGGCGGCGGGGCTGTCCGCATATTGCTTGCTGCGTGCAGGCCAGCCATCCCTGTCAACAAACAATACAAGAACAGGCTTGGGCTCCAGTCTGGAACATGCGCAGGGCCTTCTTTTCTATGAGCTCTCACTTGTTTCACGACGCCTCAAGATGTCACACTTTGTCCATCGGTGCTGGCCTTGCGCACCCTGGAAGAGTTGCCCTTCTCACGTAATGCTCGGCACTTCGCTTCAGGTGGATTCAAGATCCTGAACTCCTTGGGGCCAGGGCCCCATCTGGGATCCCTGTTGGCGGTCCCCCGTAGCTGGCGCACCCGGCGCGCCTGGAGCACGTGGAACTCGTGGCGCGCGTGGCATGTGTGGCGTTCCTAAGCGATCTACTGACACTCGAGCTGGTGGGAGTGAGCTAGACGGCCTGCGATCTAGGAGGGTGTTTTGACCCCTCCACCTCCCTCCTCCGCCTGGACCTGGACGGAGCGCCCCGCGATCGATTGGAGCGTCCAAGATGGCCCATGATGGCTAACAGAGGGCCTCAAAGAGCACAAGATGGTCTCCAAGACGGCTCAAGATGGCTCAAGATTGCTCAAGATGGCTTCCAAGATGATCCCAGAGGCTCCACGACCTCCCCACGACGGCTCCAAGTGGCCTCGGAGCACCCCTAAGAGAGCCCCCAAGAGGCCCACATTCTTGCAACAACCTACGGACAAACAATGTGTGTTTGCTTTCTCGCCTTTTCGCTTCGGATGACTTTCCGAAGCCTCAAGATGGCTCCAAGATGGCTCCAAGATGGCCCAAGAGGGCACCAAGGGCGGCCCAAGATGGCCCCAAGACGGCCCCCAAAGCGCCCAAGAGGGCACCAAGAACGCTCCAAAAGGGCCCCAAGAGGCGCTTTAAAGTCTCTAGAGGGGCGCCGGCAATTCAGGACCCCCCGTCTTTGATCGATGTCCTAAAAGATGACCTCAAGAGGGCCTCCAGGGCTCCCAAGAGAGCCCCAGCAGGCCCCAGAGAGGCCCCCAAGAGGTGCCTAAACGGCCCCAAGAGGCCCCAAGAGGCACCCCTCAACAGCACCGAAGACGCCCCAAGGGGCCCCAGAGACCGCCAGGAGGCATCCAAGACGGCCTAGGAGGCCTCCAAGGAAGCCCCCGGGCATCCAATAGGCCTCTGGCCTTCTGCTCGCCCTCCTCCTCCCCCTCCTCCTCCTCCTCCTCCTCCTCCTCCTCCTCCTGCTACTGCTTCTCATCTGCCTATTCCTTCTCGTTCTATCTCCTCCTCCTCCTCCTCCTCCTCCTCCTCCTCCTCCTCCTCCTCCTCTCCTCCCCCATTTGCTCTTCCATCCTCCTCCTCGTTCGACAGACGACGGATGCCCCTCATATTCTTGCAACTAGACTTCCCTGGTCACCTCAGTCCTCCTGGGCATCGTTCCTGGCCGGGCTACTGGGGATCTTTTTTTAGTCAGCGGCCGCAGGCGAGCGCGCCAGCGGCGAGTCCAGCCAAAGCGGGGCACGCAGCGAAAAACCCCGGATACTTTTTTGGTCAGCGGCTCCAAGGCAACGGACAGGGAGCGAAAGCGGCGTCCGGGTCACGGTACGGGGCTAATTTGCAAGACAATTCGCCGCCAGCCAGAGTCGGCGGACAGACAGCTTGCACCTGCACATGCACTGAACAAAATGAACAGAATTCGAAAGGCAAACGCACTTAGGCGCAGCAGCCCAAACCACAGTGGGCAGGCCGCCGTGCCCGGTGAAAGTGAGGATGCCCCGAAAAAAACCGAATACGCGGAGCGTCCACAATGTTGTCGGCTTCCCTGCAGCGGTATCCAAGAATCCCCGGATCTCCGACGGCACCGCTCTCTCTCTCTCTCTGGCCACGGCCCCACGGCTCTGGACCCCTCCCCGCGCAGCGGCGTTCGCCCTGGATCCGTGCCTGAGGGTCGCAAGGCCTGGCAGAATTGAGCAGGGACCGGCCGTCCCGGCATTCCTATAGCCCTACAGTCGGGGCGTTGACCTAAGGAACCCTAAATAAGGAACGAAGCCCCTCTTTTATCCCAAGGAATAACGCATAAGGAACGATAAATAACACATAACGCATCAGGAACTGTAAATAACGCATGCAAGCCTAAGGAACGACCGAGCCCCTTTTGAAAAGTAAGTGTTCCTTTTTCAAGCCGCTCACTGTGCCACGAAATTCTCTTAAAGCCCAAAAATGTTCTAAGAACAAAAACACTGTTCTTAGAACATAAAAACCCGATGTGATAAAACAAGACAGACTCCGCCAGACATGTTCTAGGAACACTTCGTGGAAACCACAAAAGGTTCTTAGAACATTGCTTGGTAGGGCTATAAGCACGTGAGGACGCTTCGCCAGTGCTTGACAGAAGGCCCCGGAGGCCGATGTCGAGAAAAAGCGCTGGGATCGAACAGCATAACAAGCATGTTGAGTAAATGTGTAAAAAACTGGGGTGGTATGGAAAACGCTGGCAGAAGAGAAGCAACTGTAACTGCAACGTCGAGAGGACATGCTGGGATCGAAAGCACTACAATCATCGACAAAACAACCGTAATGGTTTGTCGCCGCGCCGCTGTGCTCGACGCGCCCAAGTGCACGACGCCGACACCACGGCAAGCCCACGGCAAAAACCCGGCGCCCCGCGCCCGAGGCGGCGGTTGCCCTGGCGGCCGAGGCGCCTTCCCCGAGGCGGAAGGCCGCGCGTCGGAACACACGGCGCGGTGACATCTCCTCGGCGATCGGGGCACACGCCGGACGCTCAGGGCCCCGCCCCACCAAAAATTAGCGGCGAGCGATGGGGGAAGTGAGAAGACGAAGGCCTTCTCAGACGGCTCGGAAGGACGCAGAAAGCTTCTCGGAAGGCGCGAGGGCTTCAGAGAAGCCCCGCCGCCTTCGGAGACAGCCTGCTCCCTCTCGTTTCCCCCCCCCTCGCTCGCCGCCGACCTGAGCCCCGTCGTCCCGCGGCAGGTCCGCGACCCGCATCGACGCGGATCGGTCCCCCCCCCCAGGCGGTGCCCATCCTGGCTGGCCCGTGTCTCCGAGGCGGGCCCGCCCGCGGCGGCGAGGAGGAGCCCCCTGCAGGAGGCCCGGACGAGGACGAACACAAAGGAACGCCTGGGGGCCTTCTCCTCCCGCTTCTCCTCCTCCTCCTGCTCCTCCTCCTCCCCATCCTCCTCCTCCACCTCCTTCTCCTCCTCCTCCTCCTCCTCCTCCTCCTCCTCCTCCATCTCCTCCTCCTTCCTCCTCCTCCTCCTCCTCCTCCTCCTCAATCTCCTCCTCCTCCTCCCCTCGTCCTCCTCCTCCTCCTCCTCCTCCTCCACCTCCTCCTCCTCCTCCTCCTCGTCCTCCTCCTCCTCCTCCTCCTCCTCCTCCTCCTCCTCCTCCTCCTCCTCCTCCTCGGCCTCCTCCTCCTCCTCCTCCTCCTCCTATTCCTCCTCCTATTCCTGCTCCTGCTCGCCGCCGAGAAGCCCAGGGCCCCGCCCACCCCCTCAAAAGAAAGGGGCCGCGCCGCGGCCGCCGCCGGGGGAGGGCCTCCGCGCACCGGCCGTCCCAGCAGTCTGCGAGGCCGAGGTCTCGGCACGCCTCCGCTGGCCGACTCTCTTGCGACGCCCCCATCGCAGAGGGAGAGAGAGAGAGAGAGAGAGCGAGAGGGAGAGAGAGAGAGAGAGTCCTCCCCCTCCTCCTCCTCCTCCTCCTCCTTCTCCTCCTCCTCCTCCTCCTCAAAGAAAGAGAGAGAGAGAGAGAGAGAGAGAGAGAGAACAAAACAAAAGAGTTTGCGAAGCAGGGATTTGATGTCCTGGACCCCCCCCGGGGGCGTCGGAGAAAGATGCCTTGGCGACCAGCCAGAGGCCGAGAATGAGGTTGGCCACCTTCTCCCCAAGCTCCTCACCGGCCTTTGGCCGGTCTCATGGCACACAGAGGAACCAACGACAAGACAATCATCGGGACAACCCTGAGGCCCAGACATATCCATGTCCACCGACTCCGAAGGCCCCGGAAGATCGGTCTCGCAGGCGGTGGATTTGGATAAATCCAGGCTCGGAGACGCCCCGTCGCCAAGTGTGAGAGAGAGGGAGGGAGCTCCTAGACATGCACACATCGAGAACATGTCACGCCGGGAGTTCGGTTGGCCGCTCTCGGCCTCCAGGAACCTCTGGCGGGCCTCGCACAGTCAGCAAAACCTCTCGGGGGTGAGGACTGGAACTTCCGCGGACCTCGCACTGAACAACAACTGGACCTCGGATGTCTGAGCGGGGGCGGCGCCAACAAGGGGGTATAGCGCAAGGGGGGGGCGGCTCCACACAAGGTGGGGGGGCTTCTGCCCTCTTGGTATGTCTCCGGGACGGAGCACTGCTCGCGGGACGGAGAAGGAGGAGCAGGATGAGGAGGAGGAGGAGGAGGAGGAGGAGGAGGAGGAGGGGCCAGGACCAAATCGCGGAAAGGCCACATCGTCGGATCTCCGGGCCGGAGGCACTCTCGCCGCAACGGCTGGACGCGGCTGTCGGGGGGGTCCGAAGGGGAGGGCGCTCGCAGATCATATGGCCCGAGGCACGTGCACGGTCCAGGCGGCCCAGGGGACGTGCCCGAAGAAGGAGACGGGGCCATGAGATCCCCCTCCTTCTCCTCCTCCTCCTCCTCATACTGGTCCTCCTCCTCCTCCTCCTCCTCCATGCTCCTCCTCCTCCTCCACTCCTCTCCTCCTCCTTCCTCTCCTCCTCCTCCGCCTCCTCCTCCTCCTCCTGTCCTCCTCCTCCTCCTCCTCCTCCTCCTCCTCCTCTCCTCCTCCTCCCCCTCCTCTCCTCCTCCTCTCCTCCCCTCCTCCTCCTCCTCCTCCTCCTCCTCCTCCTCCTCCTCCTCCTCCTCCTCCTCCTACTCCTCTCTCCTCCTCCTCCTCCTCCCCCTCCTCCTCTTCCTCCTCCTCCTCCTCCTTCTCCTCCTCCTTCTCCATCACCCCCCTCTTTGGTCGCCACGTCAGGCTGGACCCAGGAAGGGTGTTTGGGGAGAGATTCTGAGCGGGTTCTGGCCAGGCGGCACTGTACACACGAGGGCTGGCTGGCCTTCCCTTTGGTGGCCACGTGCGCACAGGCCGCGGGCGCGGGTGTCACACATAGCACGCCGTGGAACGTCAGGGGCGCCCGAGGAGGCCGCCGCGGAAGGATGGGCTCGGGAAGGGTGCTGGGGGAGAGGTCCTCAGCGGGTGCTGCCCAGGCGGCACTGCAATTGCGCGCGAGGGCTCGACGGCATTCCGTGTCGTGGCCCCGTGCGCACGGGCCCGCGGGCGCGGGTGTCGCACACACGCAGCACAGGAGGAGGAGGAGGAGGAGGAGGAGGAGGAGGAGGAGGAGGAGGAGGAGGAGGAGGAGGAGGAGCCGCGTGGAAGGTCAGGGGCGTCTGAGGAAGGCGGCGCGTCCAAGTAGAGGGGGGTTTCGCCACTCGTGGCACGGGGGGGCACGCGCGCAGCCGAGAGGGGGGGGACCATGGGAGGTAGAGGTCGTTCTGTTTCGTTGCTGTTGCTTCGTTCGTGCCACTTTTTATGTGCTTCCCTCGGGGTGCTGTGGCTTCTGTCTCTCCTCGGAAGCTGTTGCGTGTGTTTCCCCCTCGATTAATTTGTGGCAGCAAAAGAGAAAGGGACCATGAGAGTCATCCTGGCCCCGGCCACGACAGTGTTGGCCTCCCCCTAGCGTAGCCATGATTCATGACTTCCCTCCTTGGCCGCCCCCAGCCAGGAAGGAGAGAGCGCTTGAGGCGCGACAGTTGAGCGGGCAGCTAGCGCGTGAGCGTTCCTGCATGTTCACCCTGGCTTGCATAATGGGAGATGCAACAGCTGCATGTTCCGGCGCCCTGACCTCTGTTTCGCCATTGCCGTCGTCCTCGTCCTCCTCCTCCTCCTCCTCCTCCTCCGCCTCCTCCTCCTCCGCGAACCCAAACATCAATTCGTGCCTTTCGTATGTACTCCGCATCTCTTTTTCGTTTGATCAACTCTTCGGATGTGTTCCTCCAAGCACCAACGGTCCCTTTTACAGAACAAGTCGGCACAGGCGCAAGCTTCGAGGTAATTACTCTGGGGGATCGTTTCAAACCTTGTTGGCCGTAAATCGAGTCTCCAGAGGCAGTTCTGGATGGCTCGGGCAACCACCAAAAGCCCTCGGCGAGGCGCAACTGCTGCAAATCAATCTGGAAGACCCTGGGGAACCTACATAGACGTGGGGAAAATACCTTCCGCCGTGCTTTTATCCATGACGTGAAGAAACCTGGGTCCTCTCTGGTTGCTCTGCTACCCTCCGGTCGGGCATGTCCCCCTACAGGCGGACATAGGAGAAACATGGAAAATAATCAAATCATATTCAAACATATGAAACACATCCCCATACTATTTGGAATATTTTTCAAAATTCCTCATGTAGAGGGACATGCCCGACTTAATGCTACCCCCCCCCCCACCGCCGCCGCACTGGGCCGCAGCTGCCCTGAGCCGGTGGGGAGGACGAGGAGGAGTAGGAGGAGGAGGAAGAAGCACGAGGAGGAGGAGGAGGAGGAGGAGGAGCAGGAGGGACAGAGGAGGGACGGAGGAGGAGGGACGGAGGAGGAGAAAGTAGTAGGTATGGGTAGGGGCGGAGGACGAGGAGGCGGAGGAGGAGAGGAGGAGGAGTATGCGGGGGAGAGGAGAGAGGAGGCAGGAGGAGGAGGAGGAGAGGTGGTAGGAGGGGGAGGAAGGAGGATGAGTAGGGGGAGGATGAGAAGGAGGAGAGGCTGGAGGAGAAGGAGGAGGAGGCGACGCCACTTCGAATGGGTGGTGGGGCCAGGGGGCAGCCTTGACGAACTCCGCGGCCCCGAGCTTCTGGCCAGCACCCGCGGCCCCGTCCGCCAGCGGTGGGTGGTGGCCTCTTGCCCCTCATCCTCCTCGCTGTCCTCTGCTTTCCCCCCCTACTCCATCTGTTCCTCCTCCCCCTCCTCCTCCTCGAATCGCTCTTCTCCACTCCCCCTCCTCCTCCTCCTCCTCCATGCCTCCTGCCTCCTCCTCCACCTCCTCCACATTCTTCCTCTCCCCTCCTCCTCGATCCTCCTCCTCCCCCCCCCCTCCTCCCCCTCCTCCACCACATCCTTTGCCTCCTCCTTCTCCTCTCCTCTTTCTCCTCTACTTCTCTCCTCCTCATCCTCCTCCTCGTTTTCATCCTCTATCCTACTCCTCCCCCCGTTCCTCCGCCTCCTCCTCCACCTCCTCCTCCTCCTTCGTGTTTTCCCTCCTCCTCATCATCATCCTCGATACCCCTCCTCTTTCTCGATCCTCCTAGTCCCATTGTTTCTCCTCCTCCTCCTCCTCCTCCTCCTCCTCCTCCCACTCCCGCCAGCCCCTCCTCCTCCCCTTCCTCCTCCACCTCCTCCTGGAGGTTGGGTCCAATATCATCTTTCAACGAAAACGTAAACATGACTATCCGAAGGTCCAATAGCTGAAGCTGGAGACGTGAAAATGTAAGAAGCCTGCGGACATGGAAATAGCCGGCCCCGTGGCTATCAGCATCCGCAGGGTCCGATAGCTGAAGCTGAATCTTCGAAAGTGTGACACATCGGGAGCAGGTGGGGCAGGAGGGAAGGGCACGGTGCGAGATGAGGGGGGACGGCAAGTGGGCGGAGGGGAAGGGTACCCCGAGTTTCTTAATAAACGTCGGGCGGGCGTCACCCCCGCCGACATCCCCACATCGGCCTTCGTCGCGGGCAGCCACCGCGCGCCGAAGGCGCTCCGACCCCCGTCGCGGGGCGACGACGAGGCGAGGTTGACCCCCGTCGGAGGGGTGCCCCCCCACACTTCTTCAGAAACCCAGAGTTGGAGGGAGAGCCAGAGGGGGGCGGCAGGAGGGGAAAGGCGGGCGGGGACAGACGGGGGAGGGGAGGGGACCCACACCTCCCATCTCCTGGGTGCTTTCGCAGCGGCGTCTCCGGGGACAGGTCGTGCGTCCCCAGTAGAATGTTTGGACCTTGATTTGGACTACCCAGGGGCCCAGCTGCCCCAGGAGGCCGAACACTTGGGGGAAAATAAAAGAGCCCAGGGAGACACACATGAGTCGGCGCAAGTCCCAAGAGTTTCACGCGTTTCGGGAATATCAGTCTCCCCTGCCGCTTCCCATAGTTTCCACCACTTTCCACCACTTTCATGGAGATCAGCGTTCATTTGTGTTTGTGTCTCTCTTTTGTTCCCAACCATCCTGTGGTGCTGGGCCGTCGTTTTGAAGAGATAGCGCCCCGCGTCCACTCCCTCCTTGCTCCTCCCCCTTCTTTTCCTCATCCCTCCTGCCACATCGCATGTGCCCTCCGCGTGTCTCTGTTTCGGCACACCTCTCACACGCTTCGTGGCCCAATCGGGAGCTCCACTTAAGGCCCCAACGGTAGCGCCCGCATGGCACCACCACGCACAATTCTGCACACCGCTCACACGTTGCGTGGCCCCATAGGGAGGTTTCCCACAAAGCCCAGTGGCAGCGCCCGCATGGCACCACCGCGCCCGTTGCGGCACACCCCATCACACGTTTCATGGTTCTGTATATGTAGCTCCACCTGAGGCCCCAATGACAACGGCCGCATGGCGCCACCCCATCCGCTTCGGCACACCCCTCATACGTTTCGTGGCCCCCAACAGGGCTCCATCGAAAGCGGTCGGTACCCACAGCGCGCTACTCACACCTGCAGTTGGTTGGGTCTTTCGCCAAAATAAGCTGTCGTCGCGTGTCCCCGACAACTCGAGCGCCCGGGCGGATTGCCTCTGCCGTGCTGCGACGTCACACCTCTGTGTCTTGTCACCCCCTGAGAAAATGGCGTCCGCTATGATTTTGATCCAAAGCGTCGGAGGCCTGGGGGACCTGGACACACTCCGCTCAGACTCGGCCCGCGGGCTCCTCC